>VXBJ01002308.1:419781-432403 GCA_013400055.1 Nycticryphes semicollaris
GCCGGTTCCGGCGGCTCAGGCCCAGCCGCTCCGTGGGTCTGTAAAACCTGTGCTGTGGTACGTGCCGAGGCTCAGGGGTGTTGCCCTGCGAGGGAGCAGGGTGCTGCCGCGAAAGAGGCACCGCAGCCTGCGCCTTTCGCAACGACGCGAGGGCTTAGGCTCCATCTCTTCGTTTCTTGTTCCCCCCTCCACCCCCCCTCTCTCCCCCTTCCTCGGTCCTCACCGGGTCAGGCTCTGTCGAGAACAAGCGACAAACCGTCCGCACAAAACATAACACGTTTCCATGGAGGAGGGAGGAGGAAAAAAAAAAGAAAAAAAAAAAAGAAAAATCATGTCTCTGCACTGCCAGGCTGGCTTTAAAACGCTGCCTCTGGGCTCTGTGCCCCCCTCTCGGGATGAAGCTCTTGGAGCCAGACCCTCCGCTTCGTCCCTGCGAGACGCCTCCTCTACGGCCAGACCATCCCGAAACGCCTGGCCCTTACCCGTGCCAGCACTGCAACAGCCACCCTGCTCTACAGTTGCTTTAAATAATAACCTGCTAGTAAACTTGGAAGAAACGGTGACGTTGTTCTTAGCTAACCACCATTAAAGTGCTCCTGTGCTGTTTCTCAATAGAAGTGAAAAGCATTTTTTTTTTAGCTTCCTGGAAATGGCCGAAAGAGGCGACGTGTAGATCAAAGTACGGTATGGATCTGTTCTTGGTTTTGTAGGGTTGGTTGTTGGTTGTTTTTTTGGTTTTTTTTTTTTATTTTTTTTGAACTGTAATGAAAACGTTTCTGCAGCTTGCATCATAATGAGTTAGGTCAGCACGTAAAGAGTTTTTTTTAAAAAAAAAGCAGATTTAGGCGGCATTGGCTGTTAACTTTCCTGGGCTTGAAAATTTATGTTTAAATAGGTACTTGGGGATTAGTAATATCTGCATTTAAACCTTGACGTTGCTCTGTTTAACCCTGGAGCAAACTAGCTCTGCCTAACACAGGCTTTGAAGCGATTCAGCCAGACCATAATACTGTGGGAGCTTAGAAGGCTTTGTCCGTACTTGCACCTCTCTGCGCATTTTTCCAGGACGACGATCTTTGTCTGCAATTAATCATTGTTCAGCCCGGCCGTTCCCGATGGTAGGACCCATGGGCTGCTCCAGCTGGGAGAGGTCCTAAAGCCAGGGCCAGAAATTGCTGGGGCAGCAGGCGTTGCAGAGCGAGCCCACCGTGGCCGACCCAGTGAATTGTGTGGGTCCTCAGCACTTCTGGAAAGTGTTTTTGTGTAAGTCTGAGCTGAAAATTACTTTTCTTCATATTTTTTTTTTATTTTTGAGTTTCTAAATGACTGTAATGTTCAATGTAGTTTAAAAGTCACCGAGGCAGTTGAGACCGGTTGCACTCCCGGAGTGGGTGGTTTCATGGCCGAACCTCGTATCTGAAAAGCTAAACGTTCTGGTACAGCGTGTTTAAATCCCAGAAAGGTCAAACCAGACTTTCATACTTGAGTTAGATTGACCCTGCTTTACTGTGTGAGACTCTTTAGAGAAAGAAAGAGATCTTTCAGAGGAAAGAAGGGGAGGGGAAAAAAAAGGTTGTTTTTTTTTCTCTCTCTGAGCAGCTTGTGGTGACTCTACGCACATTCTTGAAGCAAAGAGGTTTGTTCTTGCCCACAGTGTCCCTCCCCTGCATTGTTGAGTGGAAAACTCTTATGCTAATGATTTCACCGTCGGTTATCAATAAGAAGTGATTTAATTTATTTGGCAAAGTGTTGCAACAAGAGCAAATTAGATTGAGAGGCAAAGCGAAATAAAAATATGCAGCTGTTCTGCCAAACAGTGATCGTGACTGTTTACAACGTTATGTTTTAGACCGGCTTGTACACAGAATCCTTTATATGGAAGGTTTTCATGTCACAATCCACTGTTTGTGCAAGTGAACTAGATTAATAGATTATAAAGGACAAAAGAGACCTAGGTTCATCTGCTGTGACTTCCCGCATTATGCGGGTCATAAGATTTGTGTGAATTTGTTACTTTTTCTCATTTGAAAGAATTTAACTGCAGCATAACTGCATCTTCGGAACACATCGGATTCTCATTTTAAAACGGGCTGCGAGAAAGAGTAAAATAAGACTTAGTAAATTGTTTCCATCGAAAGCTACCTGGCAGACCAGAAATCAGAATACCTTTTTAAACTTGTCTGGTTTCTGCTTTCAGTTTCTGGATGCTGCTGTATCTCTCTGCTTGACGGAGAAATGCCCCATTGCCAGATTTCCATCCCCACGTAGCTGTGTATAGGCTGATCAACTGAGCGTTTAACGCTCCTGTTGCAGACTTGCAGAGCTCCCCCTCGGGTCCATCTCTATTAATCCTGTAATTGCTGCTGCCGTGGTTCCCTGTGAACGCTTCAGTTTTTCACCCTTTAGATCTGGGCAGAAGGGGACAGAGCAATCAGCGGTGATCATACCCGCACCAGCAGCCCTCCTGGCAGACAACGCCTCTGTTGGCCATCCAGGGATTACACCAGCCCACGTGCAGCTGGTTTCCCAGCATGGCTGCTAAAATCTGCTTCTTCTTGGGATGGCATCCCCATCTTTCACCTGCAGGTATGGCTGAACACTTGGCCCTCTTGAAAAGGACAAGTCCTTAGACAGTATTGTTGCTTGCAGTGGCCTTTTTATTTTTTTAATACCCCTTCCTGCTACTGTTGGGTGTCACCTACAGACTTGATTGGTAATGACTTTATATTTTCTTCCAGATAAACAACTGCTTCTGTCTCCACTGTAGGAGTTTCCTGGTTCTGGGTGTGTGTACGCTTCAGCCAAGTCAATATTGTGTCAGGAGGAGGTCTGGATGTACTCCATCCTCTTGCCACACCCCAGTTTCATGGGAAGAAAGCCCAGTTTGGGAGCTGGAAGGGAGCCAGGAGGCACATTGCAGCATTTGCCTGCCCTGGTGTCTATAATGTAGCCATTAAATAATGTAGGGCCCAAACCAAGCAGTTGCAGGGTCCACAGAAGGAAGATGTCAGGGACAACGTGGTTACAACTGCATTTTTTTGAGACCTTCCTCTTAGGTGGATTGTAATCCGTTTGACTGTGCCTTCTTGCTCTTATATTCTCCAACTTGTAATCACGTGTATGCTTCATGGGGGTTGAAGTCCAGCACGTGAGCCCTCTTGCAGAAATCTCTTACTAGTGCTATTCCCATTTACCAGCAAACCTTGCAATTGCTTAAAACGGTTTCTTTCTCAGCGACGAAACTCATGAAGCATTGACTCCCATGGATTTGTGTCTACAAATGCCCCTGACAAATCTTGGCAGCCTTTTCCCAGTCCTGCTCGCCCTGTCTGGCTGAGCAAGGGGTAACTGCCCCTTGGTGTGGGCAAGGCCTGAGTTCTGCCTGCCTGTCCCCGAGACCAAGGCGATGCCTCTACTCGGGTGTTAGTTCAAGACCTACATACTTCGGGGACTTCTTCCCCACTGCCAGATTTGACTGAGGCTGGAAAAAGGAGAGGAAAAATAACATAAAGCAACACAGACACATTGGACTGTTTTATATTTAGCAAACCAGGCTAAGAATGTCGAAGGAATATTGAGTAGGAATATGGACGGGGTATTTGCTTCTTCAGGTTTTTTTTGCCATGAAATTTTTCATTTCTTCCTAAGAACAGCAGATGATCTGTCTAGGGAATTCCTCAGCCAAAATGACAACCTTCTGACAGATTTCACCTGTGTCCCAGCACACTGTGAGGACGCATGGGATGCGAGTGTTGAACAATGACAGGGAATCACTGCTGTGTTGTTTGGCTGCCTGGCTGCAGAGAGATGTACGGTGATACCCAGTAGTGAAACAAACATCTATTTTGTTTTAAGATCCATACAACTTTTGATAGACATGTTGGATACTTGCCAGGGCTGGTTTGGTTTGGATTGTTTGTTGGTTTTTTTTTTTTTTTTGTTTCTTTTTAAACTGCATCTGTTCGTTTTATTTCTGCTAGTATTATGACAAAGCCGCCTCTGTAAGATAGGTGGTGAGTACTTTCAGAGATCTAATCGTTCTTGAGCTATAAAGGAATAAAGAAGCCGTTTCAACACCTGACTTGCAGAATATTTTGTGTTGCTTCTTGCCTATTGAAATGCAGCTGCTATTGAAACACTGTGATCCCATCAGAATGTACAACTGGTTGTTTTTTAGAATACCTTCAAGCTTTTAAAAATCATTAAATAAATGATTAAATAAGGTTGGCAATTCTAATCAACATTCCAAAGCCATCAAATTACCAAGCATTTCAGTTCATTACTTCATGGCCTAAACAGTACAGTTTTACACACACACAAAAAAAAGGCATGAAAAGAATGTACCATTTAAAGGATTCAGGCACTCGCAGAGCTTGCATCAAAAGGAAATGAAGACACAGATAAGTAATGTGCAAGGATATTTATGCATTAAAATACTCTTGTATCTGAACAGCTATCATTAAACAGTCTAGATGTGATGGTAGCTGGTGACCTGTGAGCCTTTTTAACAAATGCAGCGCCTACAAGGAACATTCTTACATAAGTGATGGAGTATGAAATGATGCAGCCAGCAAAGTGATGACAAAGATCAAATGGAATGAGTTTAGCTTACAAATCAGAGCAGTTTAACTGGTGTGATGGAAACAACGTGCAACACAAGAGCAGGGCGGTTTTGCCTTTGACATTGTTGCCGTTGTTCTCAAATCTGCAGTTAAGGATCCCCATCTTGATTTATTTTTTGACGGGACAGTTGAGAGTGCCCCAGCTGCTCCACTAAGCCATGGTTTTCAGCCGAATGGGCCAGAACCTGCAGAATTAGTGAATGCTGTGCCATCCATTGCCTTTTTACGCTACTGCCTAACAGCAGATCCCAGTTGCTAAGCAGCTGCAGAGCCGTCTTTGCCTTCGCTACCAATCAGCTGTGCTATGGGAGCAACATGGGTTCCCCTTGATCGGTGAAGAGGAGCCGGCAGCATGAAAACGGGAGCAGTGGCCATAGCAAAATTGTTCCTTTTCTGGCTGGGCTGATAGGCCCCCTGGCAAAAATGCTGGAGCAAAGCGAAGGGACACTTGATGGCCCAGAAGCAGGGGGCGGTGGGGAGGGGAGAGGGAGAGCCAGCATATGTGCACGGCGGAGGTTACAAAGACAGCAGATCTTAGCAGAGCAGGGGGCACACACTGAGGAGAAAGAAATGGGAGAGAGGCCAAATGCACAGTTTGGAATAAAAAAAAAAACCCAGGAGGAGAGTGCGGCATATGGAGAGGGGAAATAAAGCAGAACTTGCACAGCCTGCAAATAATTGAATAGAAAATACAGGAAGAGAGGAAAGGAGCTTGATTCATTACTGCCTTTCACCTTGTGGAGACAGCTACACCCGGGAAGAGGAGGTGTGGAATACAACAGCATCTTTCATGTTTTGCAGTGAACTGTAGGTTTTACATTTCATCCCCTGCCATTTGTGGTTTTCTTGCTGGATAGCCCCTGTCTTTTGTTTAGACTTGATTCCTGCAGGCTCTGTTCTTAGCCTAGTTTCTAATTTATTTTCATACTTGCTTTAGCTTTTTTGTTTTGGTTTGGGTATTTTTTTCAAGGTAACTCTTAAATTAAAATGCCTTTTCCAGATATTTTAGGTTTTTTAACCTTCAAGAGTGCAGGGCATGGCTAATTCCCAACTGAAATTCTTTTCCACTAAATCAGCAAAGCCATGGCTGCTTTTCTCCTCCTCTCTTTTCCAGTAGCTGCTGATGGCGAACAGGGCCCCCTTTGCTTCCCTATGCCTTCCCCTGCATGTTGTCTTCCCTTTTCCCCACGCAATTCCTGCCCACAGCATGCAGGAAGTGGTTCCTGTGGCAGTAAATTATCAAAAACGCCTGCTGTGGTGCATAAGAAGAGGGGGGGGGGGGGGNTACTGGTTCCACCACTGCTCAGTCGCCCACATGAAAAAATACTTTATGGTCTCGGTGCAATTGGCTGTGTAACAGGAAATGCCCGTGGAGCTGGCAGGGAAGCGGGGGAGCTACATGTTCCTCTCTACAGCTCCTCCAGACAGAGGATTGAGGGGTACATTTGCACAGGAGGGTGGGGAGAGGAATTAAAGCTTGAGCAGCTGTTGCCCTCTTCTTTGGCCAGCCCTGGCTTGCTTGGAGGTCTCTGGACTGAGAACATTTCTCCCGATCCAAAATTGACTCCTAAAAGGAAAGCAGAGGTGCCCAGCCAGATCTATAGTGCAAAGGATTTGCTGTGGGCTCTGTGTGTGTGTTTCAAGCCAATAAAAACCATGAGAAGTGCATGGACAGATGTGCTTTGTGCTTGGAAGACTTTTGTCTAAAACATCTGATTCGGGGGGATGCTATATTTGCTTCCTTCCATTTGTCTGGAGCCCTGTATCTTTGAACAGGCACTGTCTATGCTATTGTTAGACTTCTAAGACCGTTAAAGGTCTCGGGGACGCTGACATTTTACAAGTAGTTTCAGCTGCCTTTCATGCAGGGGCATTTTTGGCATTACAAGAAATGTACGTTTAATGAGAGTGGTTTTAACCAGGAAATCTCTCCGCCTTAAGAAATCGGAGCTACTGTGTTAATCCCAGTAAGCAACTGGGAACTCGAGAGTGTGCCTGTTGTTACGACAAGAGTCAGGAAGGGTGAAATGTGTGTAGGAAGGGAGAAATGCACAGGAAACATGCCATCAAGGACAGCGGTGTCGAGCTCACGCAGGGCAGTGTGCCAGTCCGAGTTTGGCCATGACCCGTGGGCTGGAGCAACACTGGTAGGCTACTGCCCTCTATATGCCTGTGCACAGCAGACCAAGCCAGTGCCATGATTGCTCAAACGCCTTCCCAAGCTGCTCAGTGGCTCACAGCAAGGACCTCCAGCCAGGCCACTCTGGACTGTCAGCCTGTCCAGCTCCCACAAGCGTGGCACAGGCCAAAAATCACAGCTCTAAAGCAAACATGACACAATTACGACTGGGTTTACTTCCAGCCCCTCAAGTTATTAATTAGCTTGCTCTGAGCATTGCTGTTTCTTTGCAGGGTTTGCTCTGCCTGGGTTAATGGTTACTCTCAGGTCTGAGATAAACTCGGTCTGGGCCTGTCCTTTGTCTATGGATGCCAAGAAGTCACAAACCTCTTCAGTTCCTGCCAGACCTCCATACCTACGCCTGAGCTCCTTCCCAGCCAGATGATGACAGAGCAAGTGCTTCCTGCTTAGCTCTCCCTGTACATCTAGCACTCAACAAAAATCAGGCAGAAATGATGGTGTCTCTGACAGGGATATAAACAGAGGATTTTTATGGTCTCTTCAGTCTGCAGTTGCTGCCTTCCCGTAGGAAGTTTGCAGATACCAGAGGGGAGGACGCGAACTTCACACATTAATTGCCCTTTAATGTCAGTGCAATTACTCAGCAAAAGCCTGCCTCTGTTTCATTCACAGTCCTTCTCTTATAACCTACTTTGCCATCCCCTTTTCTCCTATGAATACTCCCAGTTTCCCAAATTCTTGTCCAAAAGGTTTCAGAGCTTCCTGCCTGGGCCAGATGCAAGAGTGATAGCTGTTGCACAGCCAATGCAGCAATGAAGTGTAGATCAAAGCCTGACGCACTCTTCTAATGGCTCTGAAAAACACACGTTTTTTCAGGTTGCGTTGTAGCTCACATAGTGGAAAGCATATTTAGCAAGCCAAACCTGGGGTCATTTAAACCTGAGGTTCTCAAAAGCCTTGCAAAAAGTACAACTCCACACATTTCACAATTAGTGGAATCTACCAACCAACTTCTGGAGACCATAACCCAGATTCGGCCATCCGCAGTAGACTCACCTACTCCATGCTTATCTCTGCTGTGTAAAGAAGCTGAATGCAACTCCTGCTGTGGTACTGTGGTCATCCCAATTAACATACACTCCTATTGGTCTCAGCCTCCCTTGTTTCTAAACCAGCAAGTACTTCACAAGAAAATCTATCAGCAATTACCTACTTTGGGCATAGGAGAAGGAGGGAAAAGTAATATGAAGAAAGCAGATACTGCAGAGAGCAGTCTGATTTTGAAAAAAAAAAAACAACCAAAACATCTCTTGCTGGCTGAAGTGGAGTATTTGGAGTATTGGGTAATGAAAACATGGGGAAGTGTAAGCCAGAGGGATTTTAGGGGCGTATACTAAAGAGAAGAGTTGGATATTAGATAAAAACACATTGTGTTGGAAGAAAAGCTATTTACGGCCCCTTTCTGTATGTGTCTCCAAATTACTTCCTGATGGGATTAGTCTTTGCTGCAGATCTGGACTCAGAAAAGCATCTGATGCTGATTAATTTCATGCAGATCTGTATCAGAGCCTTGTGCTCTCACTCGGCCACGAACAGGGCTGTGCATCACTCTTGAACTCCCTGCTTCTGACTGTTCCCATGGTAAAACCAGCCAGAGTTACCAAAGCAAACACAACCTGCACATCTCGCCTGAAACAAGGCATTTTTAATCCCTCTCTCTCCAGGAAATCTCCAGATTCGCTTCTCAGCACAGAGGTAGAAGATGAGATTCAGCATCTGCCAGCTTGTGTTGACAAATTCCTCCCCATGGCTCAGTGAAGCCGTGCCAGCACATCTGGGAGACGCACATATCGCCCAGATCCGCGGGGGCAGAGTTATGGTGGTGTTGGCAGACACTTGCCTGTTCATTTCATGCTTTTCAGAGATCAGTCATTGTGTTTGATGTTCCAGAAAAGCATAGGATGATCTTAACTTTGTGTTATCCATTTTTTAGAGCAGAACTTGGCCTGAGAATTCACACTTCAGTGAGGAACAGAAACGTGAAACTACCCCTAAGCACCTACTGTATCAGGCTGAGGTGTTACCATGTTGATTTACATATTCTTCAAATCTGTAAAGGGGAGGAGTTTTTTCTCCTGCAATTACAAAGGCAAAAACTCTGTTTCTAGTGGAAGATGAGATTCAAAATACAGTATGTTGGCCACACATATATCAGGTAGGCCACCCTTGGCCTACACAGTTGGCACCCCCAATTTAAAGCATACCAGAGAAAATAACCCAAGAAGCACTATGTGTTCCCTATAAATAGCTGCTCTCTAGGCAGTAGTCAGAGTGTGGTTTAGGAACAAAATCTGCCCAAACTACATCAAAGTGCCTGAATATTTGCTGCCCGATTTTGCCGAATTACGTGCCCAATTTGGCTAACACCTCCTGTTGCAAACCGTTGTTCTGTTTTCTTTCATACCCTCTGAACTCTATGGTAGCATTTGGACAGATTTTATATAGAGTTTATTGAAAGATTTTTGCACTGATTTAGTACCTAGGCTACTTGAGCCAAGTGAAACAGGAACTATATTCCTAAGGCATGAAAAGGCAGAAAGGAAATTTTCTTATTGAAATATATTTTTTCCACATTACTTAATAGTCTGGAAAGTTAATACCTTTCTGGCACCACTTCCCACTGGGAAAAAAAAATATGGTTCCTACTCAGCCAAACAACAGTGTAATAATGTTTTAGGTTGGGTTAAATGTCTTAGAAACTGGCAGGTGTCACAGCCACCTTGCCTTCAGTGAAAAAGGCAATTGAGAGCCCTTATGAAACAAGGGATTTACATCAGTAGGGGCTACTACACAAAAAACAGGCACATGGCAAGGTTTGAATAGATGGTGAATCATGTGGCCCAAGGGATTTTTCAGGGTGGGGGTGTGTGTGTAAAATATCAGGCCATGAGGACCAGATGGTAGAGCTCTGCATGTGCAAGAGAAACAGCAAGAAACACTTAAAAAAAAAAAAAAAAGGATAGTGAGAAGCAGCTGAAAGTCAAAGACACTGGGAGATTTGATTTTGAAAAAAAGGATATTTCTAGGGTTGAGTGAGGGTCAAAAGAGTGCTTGCACCGTGAGCAAAAGCACAACTGACAAAACAATTTTGTACAGTTCTTCTGTGAACAAAACAAATTACCTTCAGTACATACCTAGCTTTGTCACAGGCTTCTCCTCTTACACTGATATTGTCACCCATAACTTCTTTGTGTGTGCAAGGTACAGTTCATCTCTCCTATATTACAGCTTCCCCTTCCCTGTCTGCCCTGTCAGTTCACACTGTAAATTCTGTTGGGCAGAGATTATTCTTCAGTAAAGGTCTCTGCACACGGTAAACAACTGGTTCCCTTGTGTAACATCTGAAATTTATCCAAAATGCTCTCTACTTACATGGTAAGTCCCACTCTTTACGGTCTGTCTTTCCTATTGTAAGCTCTTCGGGGCATTGTCTCTTGCTGTGTATGTACATGCTGTGTAGTTCAGTGGGAATTCATAGCTGAAAACACAAATAATTAATATCACTGGTAAAGTTTAAAAATAAATATTTAAGGCTCTGTCTTGTTACTCACATTCTTAACTAAGTTAATGAGTATTTTCTTTTGACATAAATTGGGCTACTTGTTCTTATTGTTAAGTTTAAGTCTTTGTAATGCTAGGGTCTGTATTATCAAGAAGAAAATTCCTAAGTGCATTTCAAAAACGTAATTCTAAAGACGTTTAGGAAGAACAGGTCCCCATTCTTGTCTGGTTTATATTACCATATAAACTAATAATATGAGTATACAGCAGGTGGCGTGTGCTGTTACTCCTCTCTGCAATTGTGGCTACAAGGAAGTACCAGTAGGCTAAGACCTTGCTGGTTCACTGAAATAGTTATATTTTCCATTAGAAATATTACTGCAAGCCATGCAGTTGACACGGAGCTGACTGCTTTTACTGTGTTCCAGATAAGGTGTATAAGATTGCAGTTCATAAAGCATCTTTTTGACAGGTTGTGTATTCTACATGCTTGCACCAACTTTTTCCTCAGTAAAATGCTTAGTTTTAAATAGGTGTGAATTTGGTTGATTTTTTTATTAATATTAATTGAATGATATGAAGCTTCGTTGGGTATTTACACGTCCCTCCTCCTCCCTACCCTCGAAATACCCTTTTCTGCTTTTTGTTTGCCCTCTGCACAAAGCAGGGTCTCCCTTGACAGAGATGTGGATTCCAGTCGTGTTTGCATTGGGTCTGGAAGGCCATCTAGTGACACAACCGTGCAGCAGAAAATGCAAAACCTGTTCGAGTTGTGATTTTCTTTTTTTTTTCTTTCCTTAGTTGAATTAAATGATCTCGCTACACTCAAGCATGCCCTCAGGGTTTTGCTGCTATTCCCACAAGTAGCATTTCAAAAATTTTAGAGTCAATTTTGATTTCTTAAGAACTGGCAGGGTTTATTTGAGATGAAGTACACTGTTAATCCCTGCTAAGAAAGAAACACAGGGTTTTTTTGTGCAGAATGGTGGCAGATTGGCACCCGAGCAGGTCTGTCACAAATACAACATCATTCCCTGACGTGTATCGTGGCCAAACATATGTGGCCATTGTCATCCCCTTCTTTCCACTGTATAAGCCAACACCGGGCAGGTCCCTGGGGCCATCGCATCTCCACCATTAAAATGTAAAATTCCAGTTTATTTTCATCGCAGCTCACCTTGGATGGGTGGCACTGGGTGAATAAGCAATGAGCAGAGCAGTCAGTTCCTACTCAAATGGTAAATACAGTAGAAAACAAGCAGTGACTCACCACCATTCCCAGTGACAGCAACAAGACATGGTTTTGGAGGTATTTTGGGTGGTCTCTTCCTCCCCCGTGCACACTCTCCCCTCAGCTGTCAGGACTGGGATCCACTGCTGCAGGGATTGAGGTTGAACTGGAAGATGTCTCCTCAGCTGCTGGCAACGTGAAGTAAACTAACATGGTACTTGAGTTGGAAGACATCTCCTCAGACACTGGTGACATGAGGTGAACCAACATGGCGCTCAAACTGGAAGATGTCCCCTCAGATGCCGGCAACGTGAGGTAAACTAACAGGATGCTTGAACTGGAAGACATCCCCTTAGCTGCTGGCGATATATGGTGCTTGAGCTGGAAGACATCTCCTCAGCCACTGGTGACATGAGGTAAACCAACATGGCACTCAAAATGGAAGATTCCCCCTCAGCTGCTGGTGACGTGAGGTAAACCAACATGGCACTCAATGTCCAAAGGGGCTCCCATGGCAAATAAATAAAGACTTTCGGGGAGGATGCTGGCACCACTGTTGCTAGATGGGAATGAGAACCCAAGCATGGGTAACATGGCGGGTCGAAGGGAAGTATGATGGAGACAGGGCCCAGGGGTCCTGGGCAGATGGAGGCCTTGGAGGCTTAAGGGGAGGATGAGGTTCTGGGGGGACAAGGCCTGAGGGGGTGCTGAGGGGGTTCCCGCGGCACCCAGCGGGGCTGGGACTACCCCAGCTCCGAGCAGACTGTAAGCAGACGACGCCGCAGGAGCCCTGGAACCCCGAGGGGCGCTCAGCACTTCGGGCTGCGCCGGCGCGGGGGTTCCACGGCGTGAGGCAGCAACGCGGCCCCGGGCGGGGCCCGGAGGCACCTGGGGCGCCGGCCCCCGCGGCGCGGCCAATCCCCGGCGGGGCGCGGGCGGCGCCTGCCCTCCCCGGGGCGCCCGGAGCCCGCCGCCGGCGGTTTAGGGGGGAACCACGTCCTGCCCGTCCCGGCCCCGCTCCATCATGGAGGAGGCCAACGGGGCCCTGCCCGAGGGCGCGGCGGGGGG
>VXBJ01002308.1:432419-445487 GCA_013400055.1 Nycticryphes semicollaris
CAAGAAGGAGGTGAAGGTCGTGATCGTGGGGGACGGCGGCTGCGGGAAGACGTCGCTGCTGATGGTGTACGCCAAGGGCGCCTTCCCCGAGGTGAGCGGGGTGTCCCGCCGCCGGGCTCCCCCGGGCCTGGGGGCCGAGGGGCCGGGGGCGGCCCGGGCTGCCCGTCCGTGGCTTAGAACCGCTTCTCCTCCCTTTGCAGCAGTATGCGCCGTCCGTCTTCGAGAAGTACACGACCAGCGTTACGGTGGGGAAAAAGGAGGTCACCCTGAATTTGTACGATACCGCAGGTAAGGGGTGTGTGGGTGTTTCACATCGTGCTCTCCATTTCCCTCATCCCGACAGTTTCAGGCAGCTGGAGGCGGCCTGTGTGTGGCCTGGGATGGGACCTTGCTGGGGCACCGGCCTGGGACTGACCCGAACCCAGCACCGGGTTTGCCTAATTTCAGGCAAATAAGCAGAAAACTGCTTTTACCAGTGTAAAATGCCGCTCTTGAACCTGAAAATGAACCACACACCCCTCCCCCGTGTTTTCTGTTCCAGCAGCTTTCGCTGTCTCAGCTTAAACCAGACTGATACTTGCAGACTGTAAAGCTGAACACATTTTTTAAATTGCTTTTTTACTAGCATAATTTTAGTGTAATATCGCAGTTAAGATTGCTAGAGGTTAAACTACAAACAAAACAACAACTATTACCTGTTGCATGCATAAATGTGCCTTCTAGAAAAAAAAAGGGTCACTTCTGTAATGGCAGTTCTAGCCATGGACTCATTCACTATCTTAACAGCCCAGTTTTTATTAAGAAAAATCACATCAAATAGCAAACATATCTGAAGGTATTAAAACCCAGCCCCCAGATGCAAAGCATAATGCAATCAACCTGGAAAATATTTTAATCTCCTGCCATGTGTGATCCAATAGCGAAGTAGAAAAAGGCTGGTTTGTGTTCATCATAAAAAAGGCTGTAGCTGGTAAAAGTTATTTGAAAATGCTGGTAGTTTGTTCAGGTTCATTTCAGGAACTTGTAAAATGGCTTGTGTTCAACTTCATTCAAAGTTCTTAGACTCTTATCCAGCTGTGTTCCTAAATGAACCCTAAAATTGACACGTGCTCTGTTTCAGCTCACCAAAAATCATCTGTTTCAGTTTAAGCCTGTGGAGTTGTTCCAAATTTACACCAAGACAAATAAGAATCAAACACAGTCCATGTTAATTTTTAATAGTAGTAAAATACATTTACCTTCTTTCGTATCATTCATGATACTCGAACAGATGATTTTAAAGGTTTTTAATCTAAAAGTGAATTTTATTGCTAATATTTACAGCACTATGTCAACTACACCCAATTTGCCAATATATCTTCTCTTGTCAATGTTACTGTTCTTGAATCCAGTGATTTGGGTAACATAGCTTCTACTGAATGGCAAGGCTTTTGTATTTAAGTCTTAAAGAAAAAGAGAAGAGCTGAAATCTAGTGTGAAAGATGGATTTCCTTCATACTGTGTGTTGGAACAGAGAACTTGCCACAGTGAACTCGTCAAGTTTTTATGTTTGTTTGCTGCTAGTGTGGAATTTTTGCCTGGCACACAGTTCTTGATACTTGGCTGACTCATTTAAAATCAAGCTGCACCTTCCAATGTTTGCCTTTAGAGTCTCTTCCAGGCTTTAAGGAGCACAGCCTGGATCCAGAAACACTGGTAGGTAGGGCAGGTTCAGTATTGCAGCACCAAACTCTTGCAAGCCTGATAGAAATGCCCAGCTCCTTGCATCACACAGGGAGCTCAGTTCTGTGCAAGACTTACAGCCACCAGCAGCCCAGAGAACTCTCACCAGACCCATGCTGGTGGTGTCTTACCCCGTTTTCTTGGTCAGGCATGTAACTGTAGCAGAAAGCATCTAGTCCTCCACATTTAGTTCACAGCTATAAATACTGTCTTGGACCAAAGCACTGCCCCACTGTAAAACAGAGTGGGGGGTATTTTGTCTCCCATAAGACACTTTGGGAAGTGGAGATGCCGTTGTTGCCTAGTTGGCAGAGATCTTTGCCATGAAAGGGTGATTACTTTCCATCTCTTAATCTGGAAGCACTGAAACCCAACATGTTTCACCTCCCACAACAGCGTCATGGCCACCAGGCTGCAAGTTGCTAAGAGGATGCTGACACTTGTCTCCTTCCTTCCTGTTAAATTTCTTTTGCTGTGCGTGAGACACATCAAGATTATCAGGTGCAAAGAAAGGGGGGAGATTGCCACTTTGGTTAAAGGCATTTGCTTGGGACTGAGAAAGACTTGAGTTTTGGTTCTATTTCAAAGCCGCTTACATAGTTTTATGTTATAGATCTGTGTCTGTGATTCAAACAGCTTTTCATCTTCCTGAAGCTGGAAGTTATACTTGAGGAAGAGCTCACTTGAGCACACATTTTAATCCCATCCTGTTTTTAATAATACAATACTGATGTTGAGTTCCATAAGAGTTAGATGAAGACCAAGAGTTGTGTCCTGTCCTCTAAGTTCAGATAGTGCAGTAAGAGAAGAGCAAGGGGAGTTTCCAGTTCAGGAGATGAGAGTTCCTGTCCCACTGCCACACGGATGCAGCATGGGAGGAGCAGTTTTGGAATCGCTGTCTCACTATGTTGACTTGCTTCTGCCATACCATGCAGCAGCTCATTAAATTCCTCTCTCAGGTGGGTGATTATGGTCTGGGGTGGTTGTACAGCAGCAGTTGCAACTTCAGGAGGAGTCTAAACATATACCTTATTACTGGAAGTACACTACTTTAATTGTGCAGCATATTAGTTGTATTTTATGAATCATCTTCTGACATAGTGAACTGCTTGAATTGGTCTCACTCTTCTCTACAATCCCAAGACAGCTTTACACTTGTGTTTTGCTGCTTTCCCTGAAAGGTTCCAAAATCATTCAAATTATCATAAAGTCTTTTAAAGGGGATCAAAAGGATATAAACCGCTTCTGAGGTGAAGGGGTTCAGATAAGTGCCATGTAGCAGTGTAGGGGAGGAGAAGGCAAAGCTGTTCTTCTGAGAAGTGTCACTGCAGCTTCATGATGTATCCACTGCAGAAAGGACTTAGGTATTTTTAGGATCTTGCCAAGAGCAACACTGAATAAAGTTGCACGTACATCAGCATCATGGAAAGGTAACGGACAGGTTCGGCTCCGTGGGCTGTTTAAAATTAGAAGAATTCTTTGTATTGTTGACTCCTGTGCAGCTTGAGACTTTGAGCTTGTTCTACTTACTGAAGGAGAAGGACACAAAGTGCCTAAGAATCAAACATTTCAAGCTACAAAAGGTACTTTTTTTTTCCTTGGCAAGAATTCCGGTAACAAATGAAGTTAATGAGTGAGTCTAAAATATGCTAGAATAACATTTCTTCATGAGACTTCTGTACTGTGCTATTCTGCCTTCCTCTTCAGAAACACCTCTTGCCGTTGCAGGAAGTAGGTGGTATACCTACGCAATGCTTAAAGGGTTTGTAATAGCACTTGTCTCGCCTGCAAATAGGCTTTGCAGCTGCTTATTCAATTAAAAGTTTCCATTTCTCGCTGTGCTCGATAGGGGTAAATTAACTCTGTAATTTTTTACACATTAAGGGAGCAGCATTGATGCTTTAGCTGCAGCTCAGACACAAGGTCCTGTTTCTGTCGACGTTCAGTGCAGGGCTCCCTCAGACCAAAGAGCTCTGTGCTGAGCCAGGGCAGGCTGGGGAGGAAGTAATGCCTCATCATTGTGGGTGCTCGCTGTGACTGGCAGGAAGCACAAGCGAAGCCTCCAGTGGGGTTTTTCAGGTCTGTAATGACAGATGGACGGCACTCAGGCCTTAAGAGAAATTTTAGAAGCTGTTTATGCAAGGATAATTTTTTATAACTTTGAAAAGAAGGGTGTAGCTGAGCAAGACAGAAAACTCACAGCTTTTTAATTCTAGGACACCCCAAGTGTCCTAATCTACTCGTTTTATTCCTGCTAAGAATGTCTGTTTCCTAACTTTTTTTAAACTGACTAGTGAAAAATGTAGCTGGTAAGCTAGTAACTGCGGTGTTCCCATGGAGCCTGCAGAGTAACAAATCGGAGAGAACTGGGTGTATTTCTGCGTGCCTATGAAGTCTCACCATCTCAGGGGTCCATGTCACTGTGAAACCAGGAGCGTGGAATATTACAGACAACATGTGGCCACACGTAGGAACACGCAGGAAGTGGTCAGCTGGTCTGGACTGCATGGCAGGATATTACATTCTTCCTGATGCGCTGGCAGTTGGTGGTGATGAACAGGGCTGCTGTATGTTAGGACAGCACATACTGGTGGCCTCCTGTGTTGGCAAGTCTTGACTCTCATTTACCCCCTTCTGTTAATGGCAGTGACTGCTGAGCTCGGCACAGGCTGGCATGTCTTCGGTGGAGAATTGGTGAGGAAGAGCAGAGAGAGGTGAACATCCACGTGAGACCGAGACCTGTGGTTTCACTCCTTCCCCTCTTCACCCTCAACCATCACCTGAGGTTCCACTCCCTTGTAGGGCCTGGCTGCAGAGTTGAGGGTTATGCAGCACATCAGAAGGATGCAGGAGTGTGATCTTTGCCAAGAAGTAAGAAATTTTTAAGTGAATTCAGCTGGATGAAGTTTCTTCTTTAAAAAAAGAAAATAGTGTCTCTGATGCTACAATGGATTGAGGAAGGCAGAGGAGAGTCACAGATACGCTCAGACATAGGCATATGTTTGACTCATTCTTTTACAGCATACATTTTGTTAACTGGGGAAAGGAAACAGCTCTCTGTGCTTGAGGAACTACACTCAGAGGCTTTGCATATTCATTCACTTACTGTTTAGCTTCAGTCCTCTTCCTCATTTTAAAATTCTTCTACTAGAAGACCTAACTCTGTGCCAGATTAGCTCAGCCACAGTCTGAGCCGCTGTAAGGGAAAAAGTCTCCCAGGCCCTCTTGCATTTTCATCATCAGCACTTAAGGACAGAGGGTAAAAGGGATTGTTTTCAGTGAGAGGGATGCTGATGTTTAGATGCAGCTTGATCTGTTACAGCCTCAGCAACTGAAGAACTGCATCTGAGCTTTTAAAAAATTGCTTCCTCTCCTTCCAAGTAAGCGCTGCAATAATCTGACCATAATGCAAGTTAAGCAATTGCCTTCTAACCTTCCCCCTGCGGTCCCTGCGCTGTATCTCATTCTGTGCTCTGTGTTTGAAACTCCAAATGTGTGTGGAGCCACATTTTATGCAGCAGCATTTTCTTACGTGTTTATTTTCTCAGTTTGCTTAAAGAGCCAAAACCACATAGCTACAGTTTTGAAGATGAAGGTGCAGTTCACTGGGGCATGTCTACAGTTTTTGACTTGCAACACAGCATATTTGTGTCACATTGTTGAGGACACCTCTTCTGTTATCCCATCCAGGATGGTATGGGTTTAGCTGTACGTTCTAATTCCAGGCAAACTGATGTGTTTCTTCCAAGGGCATGGTCCTGTCTGCCTCACAGATTGCCAGCAATAACTTGGAGGACCTTTTGATGTTACAAGCTACGTACATTAGTGGGGACTCAGAGTTGTGAACTTGAACAGGGAAAAGTACACATGGCATGTAACACTAGAGGAAGTTAGAGGGAAAAAGAAATGTTTGGCAGCTGATGTGGTTAATGCATTTAGAGGATTATCTCAACAACAAAATGGTAAATCGGTTGCAAACAAGCAGGTGGATTTGGGAAGAGTAAGAAGGGCTAAGCAGCACAGCCTTTGCTCTGAGTGTTTATACAACATGCATAATTTTGTCAATTGTTTATTATTTCTGGATTAAACATTGAGGGATAAATCCTTCTTTGTTCTGCACATTGCCCATGGAGCACGCTGCTTTTGTGGGAGCTCAAATACAGTGGACCAAACCTAAGATTCCTGTTCTACAAACATTTCAGACAAACCGAGTAATGGCTTTTCCAGTAGGGATTGCTTTGCAATAACCTGTATCTCGATCCATCATTTAAATTAAGAAGGTAGATAAAGAACTATTTACCTTCTGGTGTCTGCAGTTCTTCAGATGGCAGTTTGAGACAGGCACGTTGGCTGGAGTGATGTGACTGGGACTGAACAGGGTGCCAAGGCAGGTAGTTGGTATAAAGTTGGGGCACACTGGAATTTTCAGCATCGCTTCATTTGAAGTATCAATAAAAAAATTGAGATGTGTAATTTCCCTCCAGCACATTTTATGGCTGTGTGTACATTGTGGTGATTGTGGGAAGCAATGGCATTCCCAGTTCTTGTTTCGGGAAGTCAGTGGATCAGGGAGATATACCTGACTCCCGGGGCAGTCGGGCAGATGGCAAATAGGTCTACAGACTGCTCTAATCGTGGTTTCTTCCTCACTGAGTCTCTGAAAAAAAATCTCAAATGAAAGAGATTAGGCTTTTTTTCCTGAGCTGTCAACTATATCTGGTAATTACTGCTTTCTTGAACTTGATCTTTCAAAGCAAGAGATCTTCAGACTCCAGGACAGATACTACTGCTAAGTCACATGTACAGCAAGGGGAAAAGTACAGATCTGAAACAAATTAGCTTCCTCTTGTCAGATCATGTGCTAGAACCACCCTAATCAGAAGTATGACAAATCCCCTGCTTTTCCAGAATCCATCAGTATCCCGAAGATCTGTTGCGTAGTCCTGCTTCAAAGACCAGTTAATCCCGGCTCATGTTGCAGCACGTCGTGTAAAACCACCTCCGTGCTGGTACAGCGAGCAGCAGCGCTGGAGGCACAGAGTGCTAATTGCTGCTTCCTCTCAGCTCACTGGGCTGGGAAAAGCAAATTTCCCACTTAAGGTTTTTACTTCAGCGTTCACGTCTGGCAAATACAGCGTTTCTTCTCCTCCCAGCACTGTATGTGCAAATGGGATTTGGGAGAACGGAGCCACTGCCAAATTGGAAATGTTTTAGTTGATAACTGTCAGATTCCTCTTGCTGATTTTGCTTGTGAGCAGCAGCTTGACAATCGGCGATTAGAGCTGCTTCTAAGTACTTAGCAGGTGGACAAAGTAGACTTTTTATTAAAGCTTGCCAAGGATATATTTTATACTCTAAAACATCAGTTTTTTTCAGTGAAGAGGAAACGCCTGCATTTAAGGGAAGGAATTTTACAAGTACAGAAAACTTGCAGTCTATGCAATTGTAGTACCATTGCTCTTGATCTCAAGTATGTGTCTTTACGTATTCCCATCGTGCTGCTTGTTAAGGACAGATTTATTTGACCAAAACATATTCTTTCTTTCAGGGCAGGAGGACTACGATCGGCTACGACCACTTTCTTACCAGAACACAAACGTTGTGTTAATCTGCTACGATGTCATGAACCCCACTAGCTATGAGAACGTGGCAGCTAAAGTAAGAGCCTTTTGTAATTGCTTCAACCTTTTAAATTAATTAGATACACCTGATATATGACAAAGACATCAGTTTAGAAAAGCTGATGCTTTTAGTGTCCCGTGCCCTGGGCGTGTAGATGCACCAATCACTCAGCACATGCTGAGCTGCAGGTCACTGACCCTAGACCTGGGGCTCGCCTCTCCATGGCTCCCAAGTGCCCAGAACCAGGGGTGACTCCGCTGTGCGCTACAGAGATCAAACACCACTGGTGAAATCGCTCTTTTATCTGTAGTGATGTCACACAAACAACATTGCACACAAGCATTTAGGATTAAAGTCTACATCCATCATGGGGGAGAGAGGGGAAACAAACACTTGTCTGCACTAGGATTTCTGTAACGCGCTGAAGTAGAAGTTTAGAGTTCCAGTACATGGCACCAGCAAAATAAAGCAAGACTTGGTCCAAATTCTGCTCTTAAATATGACTGTAGAGGAGCTCTTCTGAATTTAAACATAAGTTAAATAAGTGCTTTGGCATAGAGACAGATGCTACCTCTGTTTTTATAAAGCAACTGATGTTGGGTAGGCCTTTTAAACTTTTCTGTAATGTAACTAGTGCATGTTTGGCCCCTAGCGCTAGATTAACACAGCTTTCAAAACTGAAATTGGAGTATATATTAAAAGCCACTTCTTTTCCTTGGCTTCATTGTTTCAGTTTTGGGGGGTGGGGTCAGAAAGCCAGATGTAAATTTTGGGTTTCTACCATCAGTGGTATCCTGAAGTGAATCACTTCTGCCGAGGTGTCCCGCTCGTACTGATCGGCTGCAAGACTGACCTTCGGAAAGACAAAGAACAGCTGCGCAAGCTCAGGGCTTCCAAGCAGGAACCCATTACTTACAACCAGGTAAATATAAGTGCATTTGAAGTGGTGTCCTCTTTGCAAAAGATAAAGCACATTTACTTCAATGGGATCGTTCCTCATAAATACCATCACAGGTGCTCCAAAATTAGATCATCACAATGTCCAGATAAAGAAATTACTGACAGTCCACATGAACAGGGATTTCTGTAAGTCCTTATTGGAAGCGGCCAAATCACCATCCATGTTTTGTAGTGAAATTTGAAGAGCATTTTGCAAATCTTGGGGTGTCTGAAAGGACACTACCAGCTATGCCTTCTAGGCCCATTACATCTCATTCTTGTTTCCTTTCACAGCTGGGTTACTCCTATTACAGATTTGTAACCCTTGACCAGTTTGTTCCTCTTCCATAATTGTTATTCGGTTACATTGGTCCCATCAGTGGTACTTTGGTCAGGTTTGTGAGAAAGCCTGGTGATGCTGGGATCACGTTACAGGATACGAAATAATGGCTGTTCTGAAAATAAATTTTAAAAAAGTGCTTTGCAAACCCTATTTAAAAATAAATCCTTTCAAGGACAATAGCAGAGAAGCCTTGCAGATGTTTTTAACATAAGAGACTTTTCTTTGAAGTCTCTAAAGTAATCTTAAAAAAAAAAATCCTACATATTATCAAGTGTTTCCAATTTAAGCATTACAAAGCAGCAAGACTTTACACAAGTAGTGTTACAAAACTGGCACAGGTAGAGGAGAAACAGTCAGTGGTGGAACAGCTTGTCCCATGTCACACCAGACCTTTCTGCTCTGGTTTCCCAATTTTTTTAAATTACAAAGCCGTCCTTCTCATCTCAGTGCAAGAACAGCTAAAAGACCTTCAAATTATCTGAGACACAAATCCAGGGAACAAGGTTAAGTGCACTAAGACCTTGAAGGAATCACTTCTTTTACTAAACAGCGTGAAAAAAAACCTGTCACTGCATCACCACCAAACCACACTGGGACTTTTTGCTTGCACAGAAGAAATGCCCATGCTGTCACTTTGTGAACAACTGCAGATTGTCCTTCATTTGCATTAATAATTCCCTTCATCACCCTCACACATGAGGTTCAGGGCAAGCAACAGACACTTTTGGCAAGTCTGCTGAGATCTCATGCAATTAAATTCCAGGGCACACATGATGTACAAAGTTTGTGGACCCTCCCGCTTGGTTTTTCTCCCCTTAAATATACACCACCTCAGTCTTTTACAGCTGATGGCATCTTGAGTCACACGATATGATGCTTCCGATGCCAGGCACAGAGGAGCTGAACAATACCTGCCAGCACAGCAGCTTGCAAACAACTGGAAGGAGACAAACTTCACTTAAATCTGCTGAAGAAAAATCTTCCCCTATAGAAGCCCGAGCGTTCAAGTGATCCCACTCCCAGGGCTTGTAATGAATAAATGCAGAGTTTGTGAGCTGTGGGTTGCAGACCTGGAATTCCCACTCTAAGGCTCACAAGCATTCAAAACTGGGGGCTGACTCTCCAATGACAGTAAAAGGACCACAAGCAAAGTAAGAAATCACTGTGTTTTGTCTGTAGTGATTTCTCGCAACCAGGATTGCATGCAAGTGTTTTAGATTCTAGTCTGTTCCCTTTGCATGCGTTTGGGTGAGGCCAAGAAATGCAGGCATCTGTTTGTGTACATGAGGATTTTGGCTGAGCCCTGGTGATGCTCCAAAGCAGAAGTCAGGGTTCTGCATGTGGACCTGCAAAACAAGGCAAGGCATTGCTCCAGATTCTGCTCTTGCATGTGGCCTTTGTTATTAAAAGTGACATCCTGTAATAGTTGAGGTCAAGCCTGAAAATGTAGACATCTTATCCACACTTAATTATCTACCTCAGCATTTCCTTTGACCAAATTTAATACTAAAAATACTTTTACACTATCAGCAGTCTGCATCTTAGTCTCTAATGTACCAAACTGTTAGGCCAGGCTCTAGATTGACATAGGGGAAAAAACCTAGTTTATTTAACAGTGCCTCAGTTTATTAACAATGCCACTTACACTCTAGCATTATACTTGAAGGAAGCTCCTTTCTTCCCGACCTCATGATGCAAAAATATGCGAAATAATTCCCTTTCCCATCACACCTTCCTTCTCTCCTACATCGGGTTTACATTTTTTTTTTCTTACCTTCTGTCTTTCCAGGGTGAAGCAGCCTGTCAGCAGATTAATGCAGAAGTTTATCTGGAGTGCTCAGCAAAATGCCGCGAAAACATCGAAAATGTATTTAAAGAAGCAACGACCATTGCACTAAATGCTATGAAAAAGGCCAAGCGCCAGAAGAAAGAGAGAGTGTGCTCAGTGTTATGATCTGGACTGCAAGAGAGCACTGACCGCACAGATTTTAAGAACAGTTTAACTTTAAAGACCTTTTGGTTTTTTTTCTTTGTTACGTTTTTATTTTAAACTTTTAATTATTTTTTAGTATTTTTGCACTTTTGTTGCACTGCTCTCACAAAGTTTTCAGTTTTCCATCGAGGCTAACAATTCTGTATGCCTTTATCCGTCACGGTTTTGCTCCTAACTATAAATGACCACCAGTCAGGACTTGGATTTGCTATTTAAATTGCAATTAACAGTGACTGCTACTGTATGACTTAATTAGCGGCAGGGTTTTTTTTTTTCCCCTTTGCAGAATCATTGTGGCATGTTATAGCTACAGTTTAATGTCTTCTTCAAGCAGAAAAGGCACATCTTTTAGATGTGATGTTAGAACACCTTATTGAGCACCTTTGAAGAGACAGATAGGAAGTTCTGCCTGTTGGAATTAATTGACTTGGTGGCAGTGGTAGGAGTTAGCCTCCAGCTGCCCCCAGAGTACGCAGATGGAGCATCCACTACGGCCCCTGCACCACTGACCCAGCTTTGCAGAGCTTGCACCTGTAGAAGTCTCCTTCAAGGATTGCTGCTGCAGCTGAAAGGGGTATTTATCAAAGGAAATCCATCGGTTGCTCCAATTCAGAAACGTCGTGGAAAACAGTAACAGCGCTCAAAGTTAGTAGCTGCTTGGAGTACTCCTATGTAACAATGTCAGTTTTACGATACATAAAAAGAAATATAGCCTATTTAACACACAACAGATGCAAATACTGGTGCATGCTAAGGGAAATACTAAACTCATGGTTACTAACTGATGAAATCATCCCCACTGCTAGAAATTAAATGTTGCCCTTTTTGATGAAGGTGTTACTTGTCTGTTTAAAGAGGAGGGACGCTCCCAGACTGCACAACCTAGTACACGTGCCTCAGAAACAGTTCTTCTGCACATCCCATGCAGTGAAAGCTCAGATTTCAGGAGCAATCACTAGTGTGTCACCATCCTATAAATCCAACTCCTGGGGAAGGAGGTTTTTGCTGTACAGGTTTTGCTGAAAGCTTTCTGTATAAGGGAAACTACAGCCCTTCTTAAGATTTTGATCCTTGAAATCTTACCTTTTATTTCTCCTACCTTCTTTTGATTTAATTGTTCGTGAATCCCCACAAGCTTAAAATGGGAAATTTAAACAATAATTCCAGCTCGTGCACATCTTTACAATAGAAAAATCTTGAATTTTGCAGCCCTTTCTCCACCAGAAGATGTGTCTTCTGTGAAGACACAGAACCACGCATCACCTTACCCAGTATGAAACTGGAACCTCAACACACAGGAAGTTACTGCATTTACCCTCATCTCTGGGGCAGGAATCTTTCTTGCTTTTTTAATCAGCTTCTCATGCTGCGCAATTCAAGTTCCTCACCACGTGCAGAGCTCCTCACCCCTGGAGAAACAGGCCCACTGCTTGGATCCAGCAGGCTCCAGCATCGCTCTCAAAACAGAACAACTTACATTTGGAGAGTTCAAAGGATTTAAAAAACCAAACCAAGCAAACAAAACAATCACCACCCTCAAAGGGTGTGTGAAAGTCAAAAGTTATTACAGCAAGATACAGCCCAGCTAATACAAGAGTGCTCAAAATATGCAAATTGCAGTTTATTTCCATGCCCACAGGACAGTAACACTGTAAAGGTAATTTTGCTCACCTCGCAGCAACAGAAGAATGGATGAAACCATTTCAAGTCTGTAGTTCAGATATATATTTCTTCATGTCTACGCTTACCGGGAGAAGGGCATCGTCTCCGGATCATGCTCTGCCAAAGCCATTTGCCCAATTTGGGCTTTTGGTGGCTGAAAAGAAGGTGCTGCCTAAAGCGGTTCATGATACTGCAGCTGGCCTCAGGAGGCACAGATGTTAAAAGCACCCAGAACGAGCTTATTTGAATGAGTAAGTGTAAGTTCAAGCAGCACAAGAAGTTAAGCAGGATGGGAGTCAGGATTTGTCCTCCACATTCCTTCTGAAGGAGTGTTTACATTCCCTTAATGATTGGTACAAGCACAGCATCTAAAGAAAGTATTTCACACTTCTGCTCAGCCTGTCCTTCCCTTTCCAGGGCCGCACTGGGAACAAAAAAATCACCTTCAAAACAGAAACTGAAGCACAACTGCACTTTTGCCACTGATCAAGGTCATTTTAAGGAAAAACAGCATCTTGGGGGGGGGTGGGGAACCAAACAAACCAACCCAAAGGACAGTGTATTTGTTATTAAAAAGGGGCTGAAGCAGCTGCGTATTGAATGGTTTATTTTAGGTCTTTCTCCAGGCCTGGACAGAGAACTTGGTCTCCCTGGAGGAAGGCTGGCGGACTTCCCTGCCATTTAACAACTCACTTTGCTTGCTTTTTTTTCCTGTTTGTTTTTGTTTTTAAAAGAGGATTTCTGCTCTTTAAATAGCTTTTTAAACGTGTATATAGCAGCAGTATGG
>VXBJ01002308.1:445553-464637 GCA_013400055.1 Nycticryphes semicollaris
GTTAGTATTGCCACTGAAAATATGCCTTAAACAAATGCCTTTAAAAAAACCAACAACATTCAGTCTGTATTTACTGCTCAACGTGGAGTGTTCCTAAACCTTTGCAAATCCAATACCCAGAATTTAAATAATAAAACCGGAAAGTGTTAAATATCATTCCAGAATTGGAATTACAGTAGATTCCACATTCTCCCAACGCTGGCGCTTTGCCAGGCAGGTGGGTGTTACTCTACAGCCAGAAAAAATTTAAAAAAAACAAACCCAAAAGCCAACATATTTTGTATTAAATATGGATAAATAGCAGGACTGCCGGCTGGAGAGCCATGCTTGTGTAATACTGAGTCTGTGCTGGCAGAGTCCGTATCCTTCACCAAACACAGGGACGGAGGAGTCTTTCTGAGCCCACCCATCACGTCGTTGAGGTTTCGCAAGATCCATCCCCAACCCAGCGGGAGCAGAGGGAGGGCAGCCAGCACGCCAGGGATGGGGCAGGGGGTTCACAGCTTCTTCATTTTGTCTTTGTTTTTCTGGAGTTTAGTGTGCACCACTTTGAGAGTAGTGAGGAAGTTCCCGAGGAAGAGCAGCAGAAATGTGAAAGCCAACACGAAAACCTGAAAAGGGAGAAAAAGAAAAAACCCAAAAAGGTGAGAGCTGAAGGTACTTTTTGGGCAGATTTAGGCGAGTTCTGATGGGGCTTGGTTGCCAAGTCCAGGGGTTCATTAGCACACAATGAGAGAAGATCATAGCCAAATCTATATTCATGATTCCAGCTGGGTGGGTCAACAGGACATCTCTTTTTATCACACCAGAAGTAGAGTTTACTACTTTTTAATATTACAACATGGATTATATTCAACATTGTTGGACTCTACCAGACAGCAAAGTTAAATCATTAAGTCCAATCTGGTAAGTGTAGAGTGATGTTCATCCATTAAACAGCAGTGGCACAGGTGACAAGGGTTGACACGTTTCTGTGGGAAGCTGTGTTCCTCCTGTTAGGCCAGTGAACGAAGGGAGCACACCAGCTACAGCAAAGTCTGACCAAAATAAAGACCATCACATTATCTGCATGTGTGATGGGGTCCAGTCTGGATCTACAGGAGCAATTGTACAGCTGAAAAATGGATAGACGTGTTTGATGGGTGACAACTGAGAAAACAAGTCAAAGGATCCCTTCAAGTGGGGCAATAAAGTGGATAATATGTTTTTAAAGTGATTCACTGCCATTGTATTTTTGTATGTGGAAGCCATGGATCAGCCGTGAAGAACCACCAGCAGCTCAGCACCCATTGCCATTAAATGCCCCGTACACACAAACAATATGGAGAGATATTTATCCACATGTGTTTTCTTCCCCCTACAGGCTCTGCCTTTCAGTTTGCGCGGTCGCTCGTGGGTGCAGGTTTACCTACAGTAACTCACGGTTATTTTGAGTTCTCTTGTATGGGCTCTGTGCCACATCATCCCCATATATTTAGATGGGACCAGATGCCCAAGTATCTTTAAAGATGTGGTTAAATACCTCCTCTCCCCCGAGCTCTGTACTTTTTCTGAGCAGAACCAACACCTACCTGCCATTCTTTGCACTCCTTATGCCTTGACAATCCGAAAAGCGTGATTGCATTATATAGCTGCCAGAACTACAAAGAGGGGGAAGAAAAAAGAAAAAAATACCAAACAACCTCACTACTAGCAAAAAAAAACAACCCCAAACCTTAAAAACATTTGCCACGGGTGTGTGGGATGCAAAGCACCTTTTTCTGGTGCTGCAACCGCAGTGGCAGACCCTCCCAGCCCCGCACAGCAGAAGGAAGAATGGGATTGTCCAACTTACATGCCCAAAGAACAAGAAAGGAAGGAGAAACGTCAGGCCCCGCCACATCCAGGACTGAAATCCTTCTGGAAAAGGTTAACAGAAGAGGCAGAGAGTGAGCACAGAACAGAGCCAGGACTGAGCTGCAGCCTGCCCCTGCTAGACCATCCCATAAGGACTATTCCTGTCCTGCTCTGCAATAACCAACCAATTTAAAATATATACTTGAAGGGCTGGTAATGAGAGGAGGACGAAGATGGAGATGACCAAAACCTCCACCTTAGCCCTCTCGAGAGCTAGGGAAGATCAGAGCCCTCTGCTCCTAACCCCCCAGGAGCCGAGGAGGGGTGGCAGCTCTGCAAAGCTCACTCTTAGAAGGCCACACAGCCCTCTCCCTGTCACAGCATCTAAAAACTGCGTAAAAACTGTGCAAACCAAGTATTGCAGAAAAGCTCACCTACTGTAAGGTCCAAGTGGTTTCTCTCCCCCAAAGCACGGAGTCTATAAAGGCAGCCCCTTTGATAATAATATTGTAGGAACTGAACACAACCTGGAGGAGAGAAAACATCATTGCATTGGCTGTTCAGCAGCACAATAAACACACCAAACTATTTTAATAATGTTTAATCCAACAGCATTTAGTTATTGTCTGTATTTGTATGCTCTATTTCTGTATTGTTTTTGTTTCTACAGTTTAATGCTCCAGTATTTACCAAGCAGAAGCGTTTCCTTCTAAGCACATAAAATACAAAACTATTCTATCTCGTGAATTAGCAAGGTAAGATATACTCACTCTGAAATATTGAAAATGCTAAAAACTGACTGCGAAACATTTGATACATGAGTCCATCTGGCCTGAAAGCAAAACACAAAGGATGTTTATTTGTTCAATTAAAAAAAAAAAAAGCATATGATGCAACTCCCTTCCCTTTCTCAGCCAAACCAGATCCCACAGGCAAACAAAGCGAGCGCTGGTACCCAGCCCGCTCCACCCCATCGGGAGCCCAGAGAAGGTGCTACAGCCACACATCCCAACTCCAGCATGTAGGAAGTTCTCTCAGCAATTAGGTTTTCCCCTCCCTGACACATATAAATCCTGCTCCCTCTTATTCTTTAGCTTCTCGTAGTTTTCTCTGGGAGCAATCAAAGCCCTTCAGCAGCAGCCGCATCAAGAATCCAAGCGGTGGAGCAGGGGGTGGTTGTGCCCCATCTCTTAAGGGTGGCTCAGGAGACACAGAGGACAGGGCACCTTCTGCTCCAGCCACCGTGTCATCCCCTTACACACACAGGAGCAGAAACATTTGTTGTTGTTTTAAAACATTTTGTAATTATTAACTAAAATCAGTTGATAGCAAATTTGAGCCAGGCTGCAGAGGGGCTGTACAGGGGGTGCATCACTGAACTGTCTGACCAACACCACCACCCATGGGGAAGGTAAGTGGCAGCTTTAGCTTTATACTCTTATAATCTGAGCTCAGAAAAGGCACCAAACAGAATTCATTGTGTACTGTCCTCCCTCTAAAGCGAAGTGCTGCTTGTTTGCTTAGTCACAGAGACAGAAATTGGGAGACTTGCAGAGGTTTTGCTGTCAACAGTGCAACTATGGCTCAGGGTTTGGGTTTCTTTCTTTATCCCTTTTTTTTTTTTTTAATCAGCAATGTAAATATTTGCAGCATTGTATTTATCACTGGAAACATCTACAACATCAGACAGATATTAAGCCTGATCCTTCACTATGTGTCCCTGTGGCCACAGCTTCACGGTCATGCTGGATTTAAAATGCTCAGATGACGCAAACACCGTGAAACAAGCTTGAAACACCTGCAGCAGGTGAGAGCAGACTCACCACGTTAACATCACTCCAGATAGGAACGTGGAAACGTAGTGATGAGACACCCACCAGCCTTTGATCCTGAACAGGAAAAAAAAAAAAGGCAGTTAGGCAAGAAAAATGGATTTTAGCACTGTTAAGTCTGGCTTTATAGACAAAAAAAAAAAAAAAATGATCCTGACTTGGGTAAGGAAAAAGAATCATAGAATCATTCAAGTTGGAAAAGACCCTTGGGGTCATCAGCCCCACTCTACAAAATTCTCCTCTACACCAAATCCCCCAACACCACATCTCAACAACTCTGAAACACATTCAGGGGTGGGGACTCAACCCCCTCCCTGGGCAGCCCATTCCAGTATCTGACCACTCCTTCTGGGAAAAACTCTCTTAATGTTTGGCCTAAACCTACCCTGTTGCAGTTTGAAGCCATTCCCTCTCGTTCTATCGCTAATTACCTGTGAGANCAGCTCCAGCCACACTTCCCTAAGGGACAGGGAACAAAACAGTCGGCCCATCTCAATCAAAAGGGGTGCCATGGAGCACTGTCCTGGCTAAATGGCCTGTTTGGGGGCACGAATCCACGACTGCTGGAGGGAGGCTTAGGACCAGGGCACATCTTGTGTGCTCCCATGAGCTCTCCAACATCACAAGCAGCAGCAGCTCCCACAGAACAAGGTGCCATGGTGACTAATGATGCTGAAGTTTTAGCCCACACACTCTTTTTGGTTTGGTTTTTTTTTTTTCCCCTGTGCCATGCAAATAAGTGACATTTCCAAGTCCTTCCTATGAGGTGGCTGTTTCTTTCAGACACGAACAGAGCAGAAAGCTCAGAAAATTACAGCAAAGTGAGCAAAGGATGATGCTGCTTTGGAAACTGAGCCAACACAATGAGTTCATTTGGGGCACTTCCAAACAAGACAGCACCCAAGTCGCTGTGACCAACTTTCCTGAATGCAACAAGCCCAGGCTCACAAGTTTCTCTGCTGGCCTCGGGCAAGCGATTTTACAGCCCTGTGATTTTTTTTTTCCCTCTTTGTCTCCAGCCCTACTCTGATCCCTGCCCCCCTCTGGAAAGCGCCCCAAAACAAGACATCCCACTCACAGCAGCCCTGTGATCAGCCGTGCTTTCAGAAGAGACTGCTTCATCCCTGCTGCCCACAGTCAGTACTGGGAACTGTGCCCTCAAGCAAGTCTCAGAAATCAGCTCATTTTTAAGATTTTGGTGCTGGGCAAATCAAGGGGACGCTGATTTTCCCACCACATCAATGTCTGCCTCCAGGAACAAACCCCCTCTTCCATTATGAGTGGGGACCACAAGCATCCTGCCGGCAACACCAACACAAGACTCCCAGAAACGCTCCCTCCAACCCCCATTTTGTGGAGATCATGGAAGCAACTGGCTTCAGGGACCGAAGTGACTGGCTGAAACAAGGAACCAAAAGCTCTTGCCAGCTTATCGTTAGGCGCCGCCACTTAATTAGGACAACACTGACTCCTGCCACTAACGCAAGTGCTGGTCCTCTCCTGTACAAGCACCACTACAAGGGAGCATAGTGTTGTCTGTGCAGCATTCGGAGCGGGAATGAGTGCATGAGGCTGAGCTGATGTGATGCTGGCAGCTCAAATAGGCAGCAAACGAGTCACATTAGAAGCCCACTTAATTAATGCAACAGGGAGCTGCAACTGTTGCAACAACAGCAGCCGCTCACCGAAGCAAAGTAACACGCAGCCTCATGCCTGGGAAGAGACGGGGCAATCGCTGTGGTTTCCCAGCACCAGCCTATCTTGGATGACGAAAACTGGAGACATGCAACCATCAGGTTATTGCTAAAAATCTAACACCACGCTCCAGGTTAAGCTACGCAAATGCAAACTGGAGCAACTTCTCAACCCAGACCTAACAGAGATGCTCCAGGAGTCATTCCCCAGCAGGACCTCACCCCTCTGCCTTAGGGATACATGGTGCCGTAAAGAAAGGAAGGCTTGGAGCAAGGATCATCTTTCAGTTAACTTCTCCCAGGGTTTTAGTTGTATAAAGAGCTGGGAACACAAGTATGTCCTAACCACCAAATTTCCCTCAAAATGACTCTAATTTAGTCAAACGCTGCAGGGAGACAGAGCAGAGACTCATGGGGCAACCACAGTGTGTAGAGCCAGTACATCGGGTTGGTCCCTTCACCAAAAACACACACATGCTTGTAGTCCAGACTGTATCTACAACTAACCCAACAGCTACTGAGAACATCCAACACTTTGGACAAAGAGCTCATGGACTTTTAGGACTTGCACCTATTGCACCTTCTCCTCACTCCTCAAACCTCAGGTGGCCACGTCTGCCCTTGGAAGTGCGGGCGATGGAGACAACGCACCCTGCAGAGAGGCATCAGCATCTCGGATTTGCTGGGCTTCACCACCAAGCTGAATCTGCTTTTGTGGCTTGTTTTTGTCTTAAGGACATTTCATGCTTTAAATAGCTTTTGCAGGTGGCACAGTACCTGGATCCATTGCTAATGAGAATGCTTTCCCGTATCGTCAGTGTGCAGTAATACCACACTAACAGAAAGTTAAACACTTCGTCTGTCACCCTGTTAAAAAGAAAAAGACACAGTAAAGAAAAAATTCTGTTAATTATAAAGACACATTAAACAATTTAAAAAAAAATAATCAGTATTTTTTCCTCCTTCCACTTGGGCAAATGAGAACCTGCCCAAGTGATGCCTCAGACACAAAGTCTCAGTCCTGAACATCCCTAATCCACATGCAGAGCCACAAGCATTGGCAACACCGCTGGGCTCAGAGTCCTTTCCTCTGGGAAGTGCCCCGTGATATAACACTGCAGATCTTGAGCCGATAAGCAGGTATGCAGAGATGACGTTAATTCCTTCTGAAGGAGAGAAAGCACCATGGAAGCAGTGGATGATCCAATTTAGAGAGGCATTTCCAGGCTAATTCAATGAGGAGATTCCATGAGATCTATATAAATCCAATCAACTAAAAGAGCAGAAGAGCATTATACTTGTGGGAAAAAAAGCCTTTTTTGCCATTTGCAAGCCCTCAAAGTCACGGGGATTCAGGGCAGCATCTGCATACAGCAGCATCACTCTTTGAGATGACCCTGCATTCACCCAGACCCAGAGAGACATCAGTAGAAGTGCCCAGCCTCAACGCTTTCCTGTTTTTTAAGCATAACTGAATACTGGAAGCTTGTTGGTGCTCAGATACTTTATCTGTGATCTAGAGAAAACATTTGAGGTCTGATCATTTCACGCAAATCCTCTCTGGATGCATTTGCAAGCCTGGAGTTGTAGCACGGTGCCAGTCCCTGCTTGGGACAACCCATGAACAAAACCAACTGCTCATTCCTAAGCACAGCATCATGCCAAAAAAGCAACAGAGCAGGAAATTGGACGTTGGACTTTAGTTGCAAGAGACTCCAAAAAAAAAAATTAAACAAGGAAAAGCAAGTAGCTAAAATACAGGTCCTGCTGGCATTGGAGGTGTAAATCTGTTCTGCTGTCCAACTACGCAAAGCCTAAACCATGCCAGAGCCCATCTCACCATCCTTAACAGAAGAGAAGATAGTCCAAACCCAGCACAAGTATTCAAAATACTTGATTAAAAGAAAAAAATGCAGGCTTACCTGTAGTGGAGAAGAAACCTGCAGGCAATGGCCCCGAGTAACAAGATTATCGTCAGATAAAGTTTGAACTTCTCATACTCGTCCTTGTAGGCGAACCTGAAAGAGCCACCGTTTACAGACACAAAGGAGTGTTTTACCAGAAAGCGGCTTCACTTCCCCCCCCCCCAAACCAAATACAAATCCACATGCTGAGCCCACAGACAGAGGTTTTGCTTGAAACATTTCAGAAAACCATCAGACAGCAGCGAAAGGCAGTGTTCTGCCTGCAAGGTCCGTCTAGGCTGCATGGCTTAAGTCCCCCAGAGTTGGTTTATGCATTGGCATGGTAAGATTTTTTTAAATAAAAAAAAAAAATCTAAAATAACTGCATTTTCTGAAGCACTGTATGCCTAGAAATCACAATACCATTTTTCATTGCAAAAAATAACCCCTTCCAATGAAGGCAACAGGTTGGTCTTAAAAGCAAGAGATGGACAGGGCTGATCAAAGCTACACCCAGCATTAGCTGGGCCTCATGTCATGGTCCAACCTGCCTACCCTTGACAGTTCATCTTTTATCAGATCTAAGAGAAACCCAGTCCTGTCTCTGGGCTTCAGTCCATGTTCACAGATGGCCCCAGAGAAACCCAAATTTACATGCACAGAAACACTCACTCACTTTGCTTGGTTACTCAGAAGAGTTACATTCACGTTTCCCAGCACCAGATTTAAGTACAAACTGGAAGACAAAAAAAAAAAAAAAAACATCAAGATCAGATCCAGGCAAGTCAAAGTCATTTTATTTGAACACCATAAAATGACCCAGATCAGTGGTGAAATTCCAGTGTATCCACCAAAGCCACATTTGCTGTAGGTTTTTAACTGAGGCAAACTGGAGAGACAGACTACAAAGGGGAATTTAGACATGAAATCCAAGAAGTTAGAGAAAAGATTTGTTTTGCTGGTCTCCTCTTCTCCACTACAGTCCAAGGGTGTAGTGTGCACTGTCCAAAACCAAAAATAAAGGGGAGAAATTGAAAGAAAAGCTTGATAGAAACTTCTGAGAGGTTGTGCAGCCCTTGACAACTGAAAGAAATCCATCCTAGCAACCTTACTTGATGCAAAGTATATATTAAGTTGGTTGAAAACACTATTTAAAGGAAAAAAAAAAAAAAGACAGAAGATTCTTTCTTAGCACAGGAAAACATCAGTGAGAAACACAGAATTCCATAACCTCTCACCAATGCAGAGTTACTTTTATTTTAACAAGAAAACCTGCACTGCCTGCCCGCAGCACATTTACACGCAGTTCCAGCTAATGAATTCTGTACACAACTGACACAGCAGCTCAGCAAGAGATTTATGACTAATCCAGTTTTACATGTATTTCTTCAACACACACGTTATCCCTCAGGAACACCACCGCTGTGAACACTTTAAAAGATCAGCCTTCCCGAAGCGCGTGCCTCCCTGGCAAAGCACATACCCGTTCTTCTTCGGCAAGTAGGCTTCCATGTCGAAGAAGGCATTTTGCCTCTCCTTGATCTGGGAGCTGATCTCCTGAATAAGAGCAAACTCTTCAGGACTTGCTCTGGGCTTGCACCTGCCAAAACACAGAAACAAGATATTCCTGTTCATGCTTTTATCTCCTTCTTATTTAAAGGAAAATAAGCGTTGTCGTAAAATCCACGCTGTTAAACAGCTAACTGTGCGAGTCGATGCCATTGCACACTTTGCTCCTACATTTCTGCAGCACCATTTGGCATATCGTGATTTTATTTCACTGCCTGCTTTATGCCATTGTAGGTTTAAACCAGCTGGTTTATAAATCAGCCTCTATTTGCATCTCACCTGGGTGACAGGACTCCACACCTCTTCCCTAGCAGAGCACTTAGGAAATGTTGTGCTTCTTTTCCAGGAACCCCTTCCAACTTTGGGAACTTTGTGCATGATTTCAGGCACGGCCCTCACAGAGGCTGCAGCTCTTCAGGCATTAAGTATTTCAGGATGTAACAAAAGGCAGAGTTTATGGTTTATTGACAAACTGCGGTTTTACCAATTAACGTCAAACAGAGAGGAGCAGCAGCAGAGGGATGTGAGCAACCTGTTGTGTTGGAGATGGTGTATGGATTGATGCCGCTCTCCCAGCACAGCTTACAGAGCAAAGCTTTGCTCACCTAGCAAAAAACCTGGACCAAAAGCCGTAGGGTCCTGCAGCCCATAGCACGTACTGCAAGGATGCAAACCCACACAGGCTCCCCTCAAGGATCTTCTTTATTTACAGGACTCCATCTCTCATGGGGTTATGAACATTTTACCTGGCTGTGATAGGTGGAGGTGACTCAAGAATTATATGGAGCAAAATAATTACTGTGACATAGATTGCGTATTAAAATGCTAAAAATCCAAACATTTCAGCCCTTTCGGAAGGAGAAACATCCCATCCTTGCCTCCTCCACCCTCCAGGTCTCCCATTACCGTTGCAGGCTGTGCTTCAGATCCCTTAGTGTCTTCTTCTGACGGTGTATGGAGCTGCTGCAGGCTGTCTGCAAGCTGGTGACTTCCTCCAGTTTCTGCCTGTAAACTTTGTGCGTTTCCTGGAGGAGAAGATGAGAGGATTGGTAGGAAGAGCCCTCCTAGGTCACATATTGCTTTTGGTCCTCACCTCCGAAGGAAGCAAGCAAACCCCTGGGTTTTTGGGAGTCAACAGGCACCCCTGCCAACAACCAAGGAGGAGGTGACACCAAACCAGCACAGATTCAACACAGCTTAAACAGACATTAACAAAATTCCTGCAAAACAAAGAAACAAAGAGCATCCTCTGTGCTCACCTCATTTCCTCTTTTCTAACAAGCTTTCCCAATCAGGAGCTTCTTGTTCCCTGTCCCACCCTGTAATGAAATCCTAGCCCTCTGTTCGATCCCAATCTGTCCCCATCAAACAGGTGGCTAAATTGCAGAGCAGGAACTCTGATTTCACAGCCAGATTAAATCGGGTGGGGGGCAGGGGGAGGGAACAGGGGGCAGGGAAAGACAAAAGATAAGGAGCCAGAGGGGAAAACAAACACAAGACCAGCCACAGACTCAAGCCTTGGGGTTTAGATTGCTCCTGGCCACCACTGGCATTCTACCCTATGAATGCTCAGGCAACCTGAACATCCCCTCCCTGGAGCATTAGACGCTCCTCAAGAGGAGCTTCTTTATCACAGCTCATTGAACACCCCAATTAGTGTTTGTCTGGCCATAAGGAGGACACGGTAACCAACTGCAAGCCCACTGCTTTCACACCCCTCCCTCTGCTCCTCTATAAACATGCTCCGCTTTTCCGCCCTTTGCAATGATTTCACCACCCTCCCAAGTGCAGAGAAACCTCAGAAGGGGCTCACCAGACACCACACAATGTCCTCTGGGCAAATTTTAAGATCTACAATAACTTGGAAAATGGAATTTGTAGAGTAAGTGCCAAGAAAGATACAGGTTAAATGGTTATTTGCTTGGCTGCTTTATCTACCAGCAAATCAACGGCCACAGAAAATGACCAGCGGTTTTCCCAGGGCATAAACATGGTGCTAAAACCATACAAAACAAGTTTTTGCTCACACCCTCGTTAGGACCTTGCTGTTAGCTGTTCGCTACGTACGGGAGCAATGCAACACAAGCTCTGGTATCCGATTTTAAAACCTTAACAACAAAACTACCCACGTTCAGACACCGCAGCTCACATCACTCCAGGATTGGTTTGGCTTTGCTTAGCACAGGCAGGACTTCAGGGCTCCCTGGATTGCACAGTAACTCAGTCTGCTTCTCTAGATGTCACACAACAGCATCTTTTAAGAGACTGGTTCAAAGGGTGTAAGAAGCTCTTTGCCAAAAAAGCGCTCAAGTATTTATTGAAAACACAAACAAGCAAGCAGAGAGCTGCTAAATTCTACCAGTAGCCAAAAACATCAGGATAACGATTTCAAAATGATGCTGGTATTTATAAGAACATAATATTTCAGAGTAGTTGAGTTATTTGTTCATGAAGAGAGGTGGTTGCTTACAAAGGGGACACACCAGCAGCACAAGGAGCTCAGCACTGCCTTTACATTAACAGTATAACCCACAGCCCAAATACCTGCCCGGAGGCTCACGTCTGGCCACAGCTCGCTCTCCCTCTGTAGGAAACAACACAGTGCCAAAAACCAAAGGACCCACACACCTGGGAGAGGGGTATTTTTGCCCTGAGTTGAAGAGCTCCCAGGGAACAAGACATCAGAGTTGTTTCTGCACCCAATTTTACAGCACCGGGACCGCAACTGCCCAGTCTGCAAGTGGAAATTGTGCTGCCCAGTTTGCCCGCAGGCAAAGGGCAGGCAGCAGCACAGCACAGCATCCTCGTGCTGCAACTGCTTGGAGTTTTCTGAAGGTACCTCGAGGTCTATTTTTCCACTGCACTCACAACAGCCCTGCTTGTGGTCAGCACGTGTTCATTTGCAGGACTCAAACCGTATTCACAGGGAGCCCTCACGGGGTTTTTTCTTAACCAAAATCTGGTTTACTTGTTTAAACCTTACATAAGGTTTAAATTAATAAGCTGTTGCAGGGCAACTTGCAGTTTTGGGGCAAGGCCATGGGAAAACGCAATGCCCAGCAACCTCCAAGCTCTTTCTCAGGCTGATGCTCCAGAGGTGAGGCCCTGCCCTGCCAATAGAAACCATAAACACCCACAGATATGGCTGGTTTGCAAACCTGGGTATCCCCCAAGGCCATCTTACAGCTGGTCCCTCCAAAGGGATGCTCAGTGCTGTGGTGGCATCGGCCCCGGCAAAGCCCCTCAAGTCAGAGCTCCCCAAATAAAACCGTAGCCCCAAGTGCCCTGTGCCAGGCACCTGGCACATCAGGGGCAGGAGCTACAACCAGAGTCCAAGGTCCTCCTCTGAAGGAGAAGGAAGACACAGCCCCTGACCCAGAACTTACAACAGAACTATAAAACATGAGACAGGGCAGGGGTGCATCAAAACAGACTGGTTTGCCCCACACAGCTTGCACTGTTCTTAACACACAGTAAAAGCTGCTCACCAGCCAGTTTTTTTCCCCGTTGGTGTTGCACAAGAGACCCTTTTAGTGGCGACCAAAGTACCTTGGAAAGCATCAACAGGGACCTCCTTCCAAACACAAGCAGCAGCTCCACTGTGGCCCAGGACCAGCATTTCCAGCTGGAGATAAGAGTCAGACCCAACAAAAAGGACACTGAAGGGGGGTGATGGAGATGTGGAGGGGGTCAGGCTGCTTGCTGAGAAAACCAGGCTCATTAAGAGCAAGAGATGCTACGAGTGTGTCCAAAAAGCCACGTGCAAGGGCAAGCATGAGCAGACACCCACATCATAGTACTTCCTTTCTGAAAAGTTGGGGTTTCTATCCCAACCCATCACGGTTTGATGTGAATCCAGTTGAGGAGCACAGAGTCTCCCTCCAAAGCACACTGAAGCACCACCAGTATCTCATGGAGCTGGAGCAGAGTCACATCTTCAAGACAGTGCCATGCCCCCCTCTTCTGCAACACCACCTCCAGATTGTGATCCCTGAAGCTCTCAGATAATGGATGTTATCCCAACTTTTGACCTCTGCAGTACTAAGCCCTGGAGAATTAGATCTTGTGCCACCCGCAGCTGCGACCCAAGAAACACTTCTGCTTTCCTTTTACAGATGGGGAAACTGAGGCAGGGATAAGTCATTGACATTTTGCTGTGGTTCAGGTCAGACCTGAGCAGCACACTCTGCAAGAAGGTGCAGACACATCTCAACAAATCCATGCCAGCTGGTGATCTCCCCCAATGTCCAATCACCACCTTTCTTTCTGGTAACAAGCGTACAACCTGAACAGATTTTTAACGAAGACAACAAGCTAAATTTGGAAATCACACTTATTTTGTGGCGCTCATTCTGTTTAACAGCCTAAAAGAGGCTAACAGCCACATAGCGAGAGAACAGCCGGTTGGGTTTTAAAACTATCTTAAAGATTTAAATCACGGGTATAGGCACAGCATTGATGACATACAGGGAAGGGAAGGTTTCTGGAGGTAAAAGCCTTTTGCAGAAATAGCTCTCAGCCCCTGCCTCCGAGGTCCTTCTGTCCCTCAACACTCTTGTGAGATGGAAAAACCATTGTATCCCACCAGAAGAAATTAAACTCAGGCCAGGTGACGCTCACAGCTCAAGGGTTACCTGCATCACCCCTCACACCATGGTACGGGCACACAAGAACACCGGGTCCCCCTTCTCCACCCTCACTGTAGTGGTGGTGAAGGGGGACACCTCAGGGACGTACCCGGGGCACGGCCGTGGTTTGGTCTGGGATGCCCCATAGCACTCGGTACCCCCGATACGAGGGCACAGGGGGTGCAGTTGCCAGGCTGTGCTTCATGCCTGCCCCCCAGGCCTGCGGCAAAGGTGTCATCCACAGCCCTGCCGGGCGGCGTGAAGAGGGGGCTGAGCCTTCCTACACCCCTGGAAGCTCCTTGCTGAGGGTGCCCCGAAACCTCCCGGAGAAAGGGGCAGCGGAAGGCAAAACCCCCGGAGGAAGGGGAGCGACGGAAGGAGGGAGACCTCGGAGGAAGGGGAGCGGCGGAAGGGTCCCCCGGGGATGCGCACCGCGCGCTGCCGGCCCCGCTGCTGCAGGGCCCCCTACCAGGCTGCAGCTGCACGGGGGGGAGCGCTGGGGGCCAGCCCGGCGCCCCCCCTCCAAGCGATGGGGAAGGCAGGGCAGGGCGAGGAAAGCAGCGGACGCGAAACCGGGCGAGGCACCGTATCGGTGCGGAGCCTCCCGCCTCCCCGCTCCTCACCTGGAGCTGCCGGAACTCCTCCTCCAGCTCCTGCCACTCGCCCCGGCACCGCTCCAGCTGCACCCTCATGGCGCGGGGGCGGCGCAGCACACCAGGGACGGCGAGACCTGCTCTGCTGCTGCCGGCGGCGGCGGGGCCAGCCCGCACCGGGGCCGGCGAGCCACGTGCGCCCCTGACGTCATCGCGGCGGCGGCGCGCGCCACCCGCCGCCTCGCCTCGCCTCGCCCCGCCCCGCCCCGCCCTGCCCTGCCCTGAGGCGAGGGGTACCCCCTCCCGCCTCAGGGGCTGCCAGCCATGTCTTGCTGACTCGGTGGGTTCCCCGGTGTTCTTCGTGCGATGGCAGAGCCTGAAGCGTTTCGTGGGGCTGGGGAGCGGGGAAATAGAACCCGAACGCCGATCCCTTCCCCCGTGTGGCGCTGGCGGCGCCGCCGTGCGGGGGGGACGGACCCCTCAGAGCGACTCCGCTGGCTGAGGTGATCCATGGGCCTGAGCTGAGGCGGCCCGGCCCAGCAGCGGCCTGGGGCCGTGGCACTGCACGTCGTTAAGATGAGGACGAGGAAATGACGAGGCAAATCCTGATGTTTTTCTATTTATTATTATTCCAATAATAACCCGCTTGGCGGTGGGACTGGCAAACTGGGAGTGGGGCCTAGTGGCCTCTGGGCTGTGCAAGTGCCATAGTGTGTGGCCCAGCTCAAGGGAGGTCAGGGTGAGAGCAGAGGGCAGGGAGCTATAAAGGCTGTGAATGTTGGCACTGCACTGCTGGGAGGGTGCGTTTGTTGCAAAAGGGTGGAAATGGGCAAAGTGGGGAAAAAATGGAAGGAAAACGAAGCAGGTAAAAAAAAAAAATACAAGGGGAGGGGAGGTGTGAAGCCAAAGTGAAAACTTGAGTGCCATGCTGTCTTTTCACAAGGAGTATGTGTAGGATCCTATTCCCTTGGATTCAGCACAAACAAATATTTGGTGNTTGCAAAAGGGTGGAAATGGGCAAAGTGGGGAAAAAATGGAAGGAAAACGAAGCAGGTAAAAAAAAAAATACAAGGGGAGGGGAGGTGTGAAGCCAAAGTGAAAACTTGAGTGCCATGCTGTCTTTTCACAAGGAGTATGTGTAGGATCCTATTCCCTTGGATTCAGCACAAACAAATATTTGGTGTAGAGACCTTCCTCCATGTGCATGCTGCCCTTGGTGCTTTTCTCATTCTATATTAGTGCTGTGCGCTCATTTTTATGCCCTTTTTGTATGTTCTTTTCACACATGTGTGGGTGGACACCTGAAATGCAGTCGATGACCTGCTGCCTGCCTCTGTGCTCGGTTTCCAAAGAAACCTGCTCAGAACTTGTGGTGATTGGGGATTTCTGCTGATGTACCAACCACAGGGATGTTGAATTGTCCTTTCAGCTCCTCCAGTGAGGTCCACAATTGTCCAAAGATCAAACACATAACCTTGATAATCTTGAAGTAGAACAATAAGCAAATAAGTGTAGTGTAAACATCACAGGAGTTTTTTATCTCCATACTACATTTATCCCAGATTCTATCATTTGTCCACAATCCTGTGTAACAGCATGTTATGTTACAGGAAGCCTGTCGGATTCTGGATTGCAGAAAAAGAACCGCATCTTAGATCACAATTATAGTTCCGTGCTGGATACATGCTGAAACTTTCCAGTTCACCACAAGGTTGGAGTACTCCCTACCAATAAAATTATTTTCCCTTCCCATGTGAAAATAATCACACTCTGAACCAAGTGTGTTCTGAATTCTTATGGAATTCATCAGTACTCATAGAATACATCATAAATTGTAAATAATGCTTAAAACTATTAATTTCACTCCGGAGCGATAAGCCTCAAAAGAGCAGAAGAAAGTTCCTAGTATTGCTTGTGTATATTTGTCCCGGGCCACAATTCTACAGCCTGATGGTGTGTCCCTTAGGGCCATGGTCTGTGTTTTTGTGGGCTCTGCATGTACAAAGGCAGGAAATGCTGTGCATTTCCCACTTGGAGCCACGCTGTCCCCAGAGCTCTCCAGGAACAGCCTCACACCAAGGAAACACCAGACCTTTACTCAAGACTTTCCTACCTCTTCCTTACACCTCTTGACAAGGAACAATTCTTAAGTATATTGAAGCTGTGTATAATTATAACCCCAAAAGATTTATTTCAAAGTCTTTTAGCTAAGATGTGCTAATTATTAATGTTCATGCAAGAGATATGTTTCTTTAAAAACAATGCACAAAATAATTCCATAAAACACAAATAACGTGAGTGTAGCACGGGTGGCTGTACAGCTGGTTCTGACAATATTTTATGTCACACCATTACAAAAGATTTCAGAATTACCTGTAATCTCTTTCTGCCTCCTGGGAGATTATAGCTGTTTGTATAATCTCATTATTTCAATCACATCTTTGTGAAAAAAAAACCAAAGCAAGGTAAGAGAATAGTGATTCTTATTTTTTTTTTAACAAGAACTGGAGAATTTGCTTATTATAGTGCAGATAATTTTACTTCCTAAGAATACAAGCTGCAGATTTTAATTAGATCTGTCAATTTTACAAGGACTCAATTTCTGAGTTAGGAGTCATGAAATAAAAAGAGCACATAATATATATCACCATCTATTGTGCTGGGTGACTTTGGTTTCCATATGCATGTTCTTGGCATTTGTTTTATGTAACTATCAACTTCTTTTTTTCGTTTTCTTTTTGCAATTTTTATTTTTGCAACTAAAACATGCTCTAAACCTAAATTTCTTGAAGGAAGAGACTCAAAAATCTTTATAAACGTTCATCCACTTAATACTCATCTTGCAAAAAGCAAGAAGGTGCTCACTAACCCAGAGGGTCTTCCCAGTGATACTTGTGGAAAATTGCAGACCGAAATCAGATCTTCCCACTCCCATGTCTGGGGCCTTGGGGGAGGGACAGTGGAAGGACAGCATCGTTGTATTTCTCTGGATTTCTGGAGCAGCCAGCCACTCTAGATTTAAGGCTCTAAAAGCGCGTCTCACTTGTGTCAACACATAACGAATGGTGCCTTTCCTCTGAATTTGAATATTTCAAGAACATTTTTTAGGTATCTTGCAAATCTAACCTTCTAGCTTTTGAATAGCTGGCTTTTGCTGCCAGAGATCTTCTAAGGCCTTTGCATGGTGAATCTACAAGTATGAAATGTTTTGCTTTACCTTAATTAATCCTCAACTCATCAGCTTTTCGCTGCCAGAAAACATATCAAAGAAATTGAGTTAATAAATCAAGTTAAGGATCACAGCAAAACTGTGATTTGCTGCTCTTTTGGTGTTAAATTTTGTTCCAGTACATGTGGTTATATATGTACAGTCACAGGTGACCTGCTTTCCTTCACCCTCCAGACTATTTCTGAACACAGATTCCATTCATTCTTTTCTCTTAACTGATAGTTGAGGCTGTTTCCTTAGATGCTTTCCACCCTGTCCTAGATAATACTGACTCTTTCCAGCAGAGTGCAAATGGGAAAGGCCAAAATATAAATGTGAATGACCCCCATTCTAACATCAGGTGACAATAAACCATGATAAATAACATACTTGGTACATATTTCTACTGGAAATCAGTACGGCTGACTCATCTTGTAATCTGGATTAATTCCTTAATTAAGGACTTGAAGTGAGGCATTGGCTTGAGTATGCCAGAATTTATCTGCCTCCATCTTCCTACTGTGATCTGTCTGTTTTAAAACAATATTGAGGGTCCTACAAAGCACTGCACAGTTTTGCAGTAAATAATTCTCAGTTTTGGGTAACTTCAATAATTAAGGCTACCTTTGAACAGTCTTGTTGCAGATATTAAGTAGAGAATTAGCAGTAAATCTGCAGTGAAAGACACTCATGGGGAGAGGGTATCTCCTGAGCATCAGCTTCAACAACTTGAACATTTCACTTTGCATATATATACAAGTGCTTCAATATTTCAGGTAACCCAGAGTTCTTTAAGTTGTCTTGATGTAAAACCAGCCTGGTTCTTACCTTGAGAGAGCTGCTTCCAGCAAAAAGGAAGGGAAGGGTTTTAAAGAAACACTTTCCTGCAAGGCTGCCCCTTAAAGCAAAAGGCAGCCAGTGAAGTTTACATCCCAAACCTTTCACTTCAATCCCTCCTAAATCCTGTAATAACAATTCTTAAAAGCAGAGTGGTGGGGAAGCTCCTTCAGCGCTGCACCCACTGTGCTCATCCGGCTAAACCCAACACACGCTTGGTTGGAGTCCAAGACCCTCCCACCCCTTCCTCGGGCTTTTCTTTTGAAAATAGCAGCAACAAAACACACATCTGAGCATCCTACTTCCACAGTATGTTGTTGTCACATTCTTCACCTTTAAAGAGTTCCAACATATGTTTCTCTAAATGTTTTTTCTCCCCTTATTCTACAAAGTTCCCAAAATAGACTGAAATTATTGATTCTGACAGTTTTCAGTTGGTTTGGGCATTTTACTTGGGTGATTCCCCAAGCTTTGTGAGAGCAAACTCAGCTTGGAGCAGCTGTCTCCTTTGATTGAGAGAATGATCAGTTTCAGATGTAGAATACTGAAGTCCTTTGGGTTAATATAATTAAAAAAAAAAAAAATCTTACTCTTTAAACCGAAAAAAAAAATAAGGAGCATCGTATGTCATGGGACCTTGCTCCACAAATGGCATGTTTCAGAGCATGGGCCACCACTCATCCTCCCCTTGCTGAGTTTGCTTTTCGATGTGTCCAGACTGAAAGAAATTGGAGAGCTAGAAGTCAATCGCAACAAATTGTATTGGCAGTAGAATGGGCTGAATCAAAGTGTAACTCACACTGGCCAAGTTAACAGCTTTCTTTCAGTCTTAATAAATGTAAGGTTTAATCAAATGCCAGACAACTGATGCAAGAACCACGCGGAGAGCAACATCACACACCAGTGGAGGAGGCTTTGCTGGAGCTCCTCGGTGGCAGTGACCAATACCTGTGAGAGTAAAATGAAAAGCCAATTGAAAAAAA
>VXBJ01002308.1:464665-491668 GCA_013400055.1 Nycticryphes semicollaris
GGCAAGAAGGAAATTTGGGGCCACATTTTGGCTAGAAAAGCCAGAACAAGAGGAATTGCATCAAAGGAAACCCAAGTTCTCCTAGCCCATCGTAATCTGGTATAATAATTGCAGTTGAAAATTGCATGTTCCCTGGTGGTCACCATCCCCTCATGTGCACCTTCTGTCCTACTGGAGCATGGACATAGCATTTACGCCACCTTCAATGCTACAAACATTGAAGACAGCAGACAAACACGCACAAAGACCAAGCTGTACCTCACCTCTGCAGAGGCAGGTGCTTTTTTTTTTGATCCAGGATTCCCCATCTGCCTCAAAATTTTTACCATCCAGCCTGTAGTGTTGGCCACAAAAAATCTTGTAAAAGGATGAGAATAAACAAATGTGTTTGACTCATGGGAGTGAGAGAAGAACTTTAGTTTTATCCTTGAAACATGCTTGGTCAAGTACCTGTTAGGGAAGATTGTCACAGACACCCATAAGGACATAATGGCAATCCCTGCTCACCGTGGCTGCGGAAGAAATGCAATAGATGAAGGAATTAGAGGGGGAAAGTGTCAGTTTTATTCAGATTTCTGTTTTGAGACCTGTGATGTGCATTTTCAGGGGGCTTCTTCTTACGACGTGATTTATTTGTTGCCCATCAGTACTATAATCAGTGCTTTTATTTCCAGGCTTCTGCTGCTGCTCATGTAAGAAAACCAACCAGAGGTGAAACACTCATTGTTTATCAGCGTTTTATATTCTGCTGGATAATCCTTAACTTGAAGACACTTAGCTCTGGAGAATGGCCTGCACTCCACAGCTTCCTGGAGGAGTCCAGCTTCAGCTCCATCCCTTGAGCTTGCTGTAGGGCACACAGAATGAGCCCCCATCCAGCATCCCTCTCTGCCTGCAGCTGCTCAGTCCTCCAGCTCTCCGGCAGCATTCCCAGCGCGCTCCCGTCAACCTTTGCGCAGGAGTTTGGCGTAGTTGCTATGACAACCCTAACGATGCAGCCGGCAGCACCCAGCCAGCACCTAGCGCAGGTTGGTGTCCATGGTGTGGTTCTCGGGGTGGGGGGGTGGCAAGAGAGTGTGGGCCAAGCTCTAGGGTGCTCTGCAAACCCAGCCCGTGGGCTTTCCCCGTTGTCTGCTCCCACTGCTCACTGAGCAGGAGCAGGAAAAGATGCCCCGAGCCTCCTGCTTGGGGCCACTGTCATGGGGGTGAGGAGGGACTGTGAATGGCTTGGCTGCTCTGGAGGATGCCGGCACAGTGTGGGGCAGAACTGTGGTGTGGGGTCAATTCAAGGGGTGAACTCATCCAGGGCATCTTTTGGACTGGGTGACAGTCAGGGTGCTCCTGTGGCGGTAGAGCTGCTGCGGAGGTCACACAATGTGGTGCAGTGCAGTGGCAGGCAGGGTGCTGCTGGGCGCTGTCAGCAGACCCTTCTCTGCAGCCATCTGAACTTTCCACCTTGCTGTTCATTAAGTTAGTATGTACAGCTGGAAAAAAAAAAGTGTAGTTGTAGCTAAACTGCATCTAATTCCTGTGTACACCCAAGGGGAAAAACGGGGCTTCTCCTAGGGCTGTGCAAACTAAAGCTGCATTTTACCAGAGACCTGACGAAGCTCTGAGGTGAGAACATAGGTGAATGTCTGGAGACTAGAAGTGGTCAGATGTGGTGGTGGGACAGTGATGCTCCCATCTAGTGGGGGCAGCAGGGAGACATCCCTTCACAGCCACAAGATGCTTGGAGATCACAGGCAGTGTTAGGGTCAGTGCATGTAGTTGTAGCTTGGCTTTTCTGCTCACTCCAGCGGGAGGAGAACAGACATGAGCCATCAACCCCCAGCTCTTGGCAAATATTGGAGAGATCCCCCTCTCTGGGGGCTGCAGCCCCCAAAGGTGAGGGCAAAACTTAGCAGCTGTGGTGTATCTTGTGTTTGCATTGCAGAAAAAAACATCCTTTGGAGTGGGCAGACTCCATCATACCAAGGGAGAAATCCTGCCCTTGGTGTTCTCAAAGCAAGATGTTCCCAAAGCAAGATGTTCCCAAAGGGGTACTATGGCCAGGGAACTCCAGCTGCCAAGTCCTCCTCTGCCCTCACAGACAACTCCCTTCCCAAATCATCTGCTTCTAGAGTTGGCAATGTGGTGGTCTTCACCTTCCTCCATCTCCTTGGGATTGGTGGAGGAAGTACCCAAGTTTGACAGCTGAAGGGAGAGTGACCAGCTGGGAACCCACTCTCCAGCCCCTCACCTCCCATCACAGCCTGTCAGGAGCCCTTGTCCCTCCCTGGGTCTGAGCTCACAATGCAGTGCCCAGGCAGGTCCCCCAGCCCTACCTGCGCTCCTCAGCCCTGCCTGCGCTCTCCTGGCCCTGCCTGTGCCCCCACAGTCCCGTGGTAAGGAGCTGTGTGGGGTGTGCACTACACAACACAGCTGTGTTTTGGGGATGAAGGCTCACAGACACAGATGTACTTTTTTTTTTAGCAATGGTACCCTCCCAAATAGCTGTTGAATGACCATTTCCCACAGCTACATGGAGAAGTGGGGATGGATTTTTATTCATCCTAACTATATTTTCTTAGTTACAGCTTCTAGCTTTTATTCCCTAGCGAGGATCCACAGCACCTTCCTTTCCCTTCTCCTCCCAAGCTCCATGCTTTCCCCCAAGCCTGGCTCCCCAGCACCCACACCAGAGCAGGAACCAGAGCTCTGCTCTGCTGAGAAGGGAGATACAGCAAAATCACTAGGTATGGCTCAGTCCATCGGATCAGGACAGAAGGGGGAGCCCAGGAGACAAAATTGGAGAGCATTCCAGGCTGCCGGGCTTCAGCCAAGCTCCGGGTGTTAACGGCACTCATAGAAACTTCCTTTTTTGTTTCTACAGCCACCTTTTGGTTTGTACTTCAGTATTTTTAGATATCTTCTGTTTGTTATATCTCTATTTTACCCCTCCGAAGCCAAACATCAATTACTGACTCAGGCGCCTATTAAAACATAGCTTACAAATAGACTGTACTTGCTGTAGTAATTTCTCTCTAATTTATTGGTGACAATAGTTTATTTTCCTCTCCAGCTACAACCGATATGCCTATTGTAAAATACCCCAGGGCTACAGAGCCTCTCTGGCATGAATGGGACAAGAAAGCACAGAAATGTGGATTAAGACACACGGTCTATGCTGTAAATGGGGATTACTATACTGGAGAATGGCTGGACAACTTGAAACACGGTAAATTAGACTATTTTGAGAGAAAGTATCAATTTTAATGTCTTTACAAAAATTTTTCGGGGCAGGGAACAGTCAGCAGTTGTATATTCTCCTGGAAGACCATTCATTCATGTATAACTATATGTATATATATGTCTTTGATATATGTCATGCAAAAATGTACTCAGAAATCTTTCTAACAGTAACTTGAAGAGCTTTTGCATGCACTCAGAGGCAGTTACCTGAAATATATAGATGATAGATATTTAAAAATCCTCTGCAGTCAGCTCCATGCATCAGGCTGTGCCCTGGCTGTTGTCCCTGGAGCTCTCTTGGCTCCTGATTTGGCTTCAGGAATATTAATTTATCCTCGAGTTGTGATGGGTGCTGCAGGAGACAGAGCAGGGGAAGGAGACTCTGACCGAGCCCTGAGCAGCTGGAGCAGGACAGGCTTGTTTACAAGCAGTAACCCAAGGTTTGGAAAGATTTAAATGCATTCTGCAAAGGCCACACAGGAAGAACCTGATCAAGATTAACGATGCATCTGACTCAGGAAGCTAAACTGAATCCCAGACATAAACCTGCCTCGGTGCAGGGAACGCCTGGGATGGAGCCGTAGGTAGGCAGCCCCGTAAATCCTTCTCCTAACCACTGCGATGATCTCCCTGAAGTCCCTCTTGTTTGTTAAACAGGTAAAGGCACCCAGGTATGGACACATGCCAGAGCTATTTATAGCGGTGACTGGAAGTTTGGGAAGCGTGATGGTTATGGCTCATACAGCATTCTTGACCCCGTAACTAAGGAATATAAGAAGGTGTACACAGGCTGGTGGAAAAACGACACAAAATGTGTAAGTGAGATTTCCTGTGCCTGCTGGCAGCAAGACAGTGTTCCCCAAATTGTGGGGAAGTGTTGAGTGCACACACACAAAAAGATTGCTTAAAATACTTATTTTTCAAATACTGAGGCTAAATTAAAGGGTTGTGGTGAAATGAATATGTGGAACAAGAAATTGAAAGCAAGAGCAAAAGCTCTGGTGTTTAAACCCTCTCTTGCCCTCCCCACCTCTCTTGTGGTATTACCTCTCCATGTCAGATGCTGCACCATGTCCCACGGCCCGCAGCAGGGAAGCAGCAGTGGGACACTGAGCAGAAGCTACAGGAACAAACCTTCCTTCAGGCATGGGCTCTCTTTAAACTTAATTTCAACCTGCAGAAAGCCCAGGAAGCTATAAGAGTAAAAACCCGTTGTTCATAAAAAGCCAAATGTGGCTGAGAGCACCCCATTACCTGCTGTATCCCCGGGTGATGGAACCCATCCACCATGTGTTGGTGACTGGGCTACAACCCCAACCTTCCACCAGCTTCCACAGAGCAGCAATCGCTGTCCAGACTCACCTGCAGCTTGGCCATGCAGGCAAAAGGTTTCATATCCCATGTCTTAATCCTCCCCATCCATCCCTTTAATTCCTCTTATCCTTGAAGAGGTTGGAGGAACCTGTATTATAAGCGCCGCAGGAACATGTAACTTTTTCTGGGAGTTTTACAGCATATTAGACAAATAACGTGAGTTCTTGTGGAAATTAAGCCTGTCACATAAATCACTGTTTTTTTCTAAAGGAAACATAATGAGGAAGTCATCTGGTAAAAATGGCTGCAATCTTGTGTGCAAAATCCTTGTAGGAACGTTTTCTGATCTGCCAATGGAAACCCTGTGTTCGTCTTTGTGTCTGCTCTTAAATTAAATGAATAGTCTCTTCTGCTTCTAATTGGTGTGTGGCTCTATGGCTGCAGTCTCTTGGAGGGAGTTTCCCCTCCCATTCTTTGAGGATATATTTTAGATGATTGAACTTTGGTGAAAGATTTATATGACATCCTAATATGACTGGTTTTTGCTTCTACAAATTCCCCCTTTTACATCCATGCAGCTTAGTAAAATTAAGGCTTTAATTTTTAAAAACTAATGCTTTATATTTTTTTTTAATCAGTTATTTCTAGAAATGATTTTTTTTTTGTCCAGAGATAAATTAATACTTTATTCCTATGGAGAAATATGTAAATATTTCTTACTGGTTATCACTCCCTAGTATAGGGGGTACCTCTGGACTTTTCTTAATGGCAAACAGACACGTAAGACAAACAACTCCTTGGGGTCTCCAGCCTGGGCACACCCAGTGGTCTTAATTCATAAATTCACCAACCAAACCCGCCAGAGGCATCGAGCCTGAGAAAAGGAAGCAAAGAGCAGAGACTGCTCAGTGTCAGAGCTCTTCTGCCCATCGGGGTGACGCCTGCCGCCCTGGGAGCCTGGCCCAGAGCCCAGCTGCAGGGAGACACGTGTGGCATCGCTGCCCGTGTGCCTGCTGCTCTCACCGCAGGTGGCCTTCCAGGCTGGCTTTAGTTTCTTGTGAAGGCGGAAGGAAGTAAGGCAAGGAGCTGTTTAGGATATTGCCTGTTTGGGGCGATGGATGGAGGAAAAGGCAAAACCATTTCCATGGTCAGCATCACTTGGAGACCTTCAGTCTGCTCAGGGGCAAGGGAAGGAGTTGCCCAGCCTGGGACACACTGGGCTGCAGGAAGCGTCGTGAGGGTTGAAAGACGTAAAATCCCTGTGTGGAGAGATAGGTCTTGTTTACGTTGCCCATCCCCAGGCAGCTTTATATACTAGTAAAACCCACTTTTAGCTAAATATTAGCAGTGATTGTGCCAGTAATAAGACACTGAGACACAACCCTAACATTTTGTTGTGGGAATAAAAGAATTTGCCAAAAAAAAAAAAATCCCATACAATGAAGGAAACCTCTTGTTTCCTTCAACACATGAATGGTCACCGAGCTGGGCTGCCAGCAGCCATGTGTAAGAGTACTAAGCAAAGGAGTAGTGCATCAAGAAAGTAGTATCCCAAAACTGAACACCAACCCCTTTCAATACAAAGACTCCTAACTGGCCATCTCTGTGCTGCCCTGCAGGGCTACGGGGTGACGTTTTACCCTGGTGTGGAGCGCTACGAGGGTGAGTGGAGCAGTGGGCTGCGGAGCGGCTGGGGACGGATGTACTACCAGGACGGATCCGTCTATGAGGGGCAGTGGCTGAAGGACCGGCCGGGCGGGCAGGGGATGCTGCGGTTGCGTAAGTACCAGCCACCCTCACCCACTTGCATCTGCCTGACCCCTTCAAGGTATTCAGTGTCGTGCTGATCTCTGGATCTCTTGTGCCATCCAGATTTCTGGATGCTACATCACATCTCCCACTGCTCCCATGTGTCACCCCCCATGTCTTGATTTGAGGCTGGAGGCAGCACAGGCTGTGCAAGGGCCAGCATTGCGCTGCTCGAGCCCACACACAAGAAAGCTTATTTTTGCTGTGATTTACATTTAAATGACTGGGATGGATAGGGTTAGAGATAATACACTGTTGGGTCAGAGAAGAGCAAATCTCTCTTTTCAAGCCAGGCAGTTTGCCAGACATAGTTTCTAACTGCTGCATACCAAAGAGGAGTCCAGTTTCCAGCACAGAAAAAAAAAAAAAAAAGAAGTTTTTTTTTTGGGTTCGCTCCATCCCCTCTCTTACTTCCAACACCAGCTCATGTTGAGTGAACATGGGGATTTCATTAGTACATGATCCCTTCCCAGAAATAACACTGAGCACATCACGGATTGGGAATGCTGGGGGCAATCTCAGCATAAAAATAGAAATTTGGAATTTTCCCCCCTTATTTTGGTTGGAGTTTAACATATTTTTCCCCAAAGCCAAGAATCCCAGTCCTTTGCAGTACAAGGCACTGCATTCCAGTAACATTTGAATAAATACTATCTCCATATTAGTATTCATCTTTTTTGGTTTTGCTCAAAAGTGATCGCAAGGTTAGTAATTAGCCAAGCAAAGCAGCTGGGAGGAATGAGCACAAGCTTCACTGCACATCATTTGCATGAGGGGTAAAGGGTTTAACTGAAAGAGGGTAGATTTGGAATAGATTTTAGGAAGAAATTCTTAGGATTGTGAGAGTGGTGAGACACTGGAACAGGCTGTCCAGAGAAGCTGTGGCTGCCCCATCTCTGGAGGTGTTCAAGGCCAGGCCGGATGGGGCTTTGAACAACCTGGTCTGGTGGGGGGTGTTCCCGCCCAGGGCAGGGAAGTTGGAATTCAATGATCTTTAAGGTCCCTTCCAAACCAAACCATTCTCTCTGCTCTCTCTGAAGACTGTAAAGTCACTTTGGACTGGTGACTTATCCAGATGAAATCAGCACCTGCTTTCCAGGGGTCACTGGTTACTCCTTCCACTGACCTGCTTTGCTCCTTTCAAAGTCACCCTCAGCATTATAAACTGATGAACCCTTGAGGCTGAGCTGTGGCTGATGCACCATTTCAGAGCGCGGTTGCCTCCAGCGTACCCTGCTACTGATTGTGAACTGGATTCCTTTTGGTTAAAATTAGCCAGAGCAATTATTTCATACCCACAAGCTTAATGTATTCAGCTCAGCCGCTGGAAGTGTGCCCACGTGCCGGCAGCTTTGCGATGGTGAAAGAAAAGGAGTTCTTCGGTGGAGGTCACGATGAGCTGCAGCTCAAGATTAAATTGCTTGTCGTGGCAGCGTGCCCGGTGCGGGTGAGCTTGGCTGGGAGCACCGTGCTGATTTGCCACCTCTGCTGCAGCCCATTCCTGAAGAGCTTTTAAACCAGAGCATTGGACATCCATAGACATGGCAGCCTCTGAGATGCTCTGAGACAAGAGTGGACAGGAGCAAGCTCAGTGCTGCAACGCAGCCAGGGCATTCAGTGGCCTCTCCATCACAGCCAGGTCTGTGATTTCAGTGGTTTCTGAGTTGCTGGTGGCTGGAGAACAGAAGCTGAGCTGCTCTCACCAGTGGGCAGGGCAGGGCAGTGTTGCAGATAAGCTCACCACCAGATGCAAGCTGAAGATAACCACTGCCACAGCTCCAACCTCTAAACCAGACCCTCCCTGAAGAGCCCAGCAGCTACGCTCTCCAGAAGTGTTTTTAGCTTTTTCCTCTTGCCTTACGGAGTTTTGGCAACCCCCAGCTACATCTGTGGCACCATACTGGGTGCCCTGGTATTTTGTCTGCCTCTTGCCACTAAGAATGGCAGAGTTCAGCGGAGGCTGAAAGATATTTCCATTTAATAACTCGGTCACAAATCCCCATGTTTTTTGGTTTCGAAACAGTGTAAGTAGGAAAAGGGGACAGCAGAGGACTCTCTGAGTGAGAGGTGAGTGGCCTGGATGTATCTCATCCCCAGCATCACTCTAAGTATGATGCCCCATCTCAACCAACATCCCTGGATGAGGCTGCTCTCTTCCCCTCGCAGCTCTGCTTTCCCTGTTTGTGATTCTTGGAAAGCAGCAGAGAGATCAAAAAACCTCTCTTGACTTGCGGAAAAACATCAAGAGACGCAGTACAGCTGGAAAAACAGTCTGTAACCAATTGCCTGAACCATTCAGACACAGCACCTCTTGCTCTGTAATTCATTGAGGAAAAACATAACTACAAGTATTATTGGAAATCAAGATTATTTTGACTGGACAACAATCAGACAGCGCTGCTGTTCCTTCTCCAGACAAGCAGCCTTTTACAAGCCAGAGATCCTGCGTGATTTGTTGCAGTGACAAATTCAAAACTTGTGTCCTATAATTTTTCACGTTGTGAAGAGTGACTCAGCTACTAGTCTTACCCTGGGCTCACTCACTCAACAGCAAAAAATTAGTATCACTGGAAGAAGAACAAATCAGGTGAATACAGTTCCTGTTCCAAGTGAGCAAGCGTGGGCTTCTTCCACAGCTTTTTCTCCCTCTCTAGCACAACCAACAGAGCACCCTGAAAGCAAAACACACCATGCCATGGCCCCTCTTCTGTTGGTTTGCTGTGTTGATTGACTTGGTTTGTAGCCCCTTAATGAACCAGTGCAAATTTTGTGGTCTGTTCATGTATTTAATTGCAGCAAATGAAAATCGGTATGAAGGAGGTTGGAAAGATGGAAAGAAGCACGGCCCAGGGAAATTTTTCTACTTGGACAAGGGACAGCTGTTTGAAGGCACCTGGGCAGCAGATATACCAAAGTGTGGAATTCTGATTGACTTTGGCAGAGCCAAAGCTCCTGCTCCTCCTCAATATCCAATCCCCAAGGTAATTGTTTGGAAATTTCCATTTTGCTAGTGATGTTTGCATTCATCAGCAATCCAGTACCATTTCACTCTTCAAGGGATTATCCCCATGGGGTTACCAGCTCATGGGGTGTGTGCTCAGTCTTTTGGCCAACACTGTCCTAAATGACCCCTTAGGGACAAACGGCCGTTCCAGCAACCGCTGGAGCCTCCTAATTGCCTACAGCTGAAAAAAATGCCATTCTCATGCACCAGAACTGCTTAGAGACCTGGAGCAGCACAAAGGAAACAGGGACAATAGAGGCAGAGACAATAGTGGGATTTGCGTCAAAACAAAATGATTTCACCAAGCCAAGCTGCTAAAGGGGATGACACCTTACTGAAACCCAAGCAGCTGCAGCCTCAACATGGGTTATTTCCTTTACCCTGGCACCCCGAGTCAGGGGCTGGCCATGCCCAGCAGGGTAGAGGGACATGGGTGGCCAGTGGGGAGGCTCCTTGACTTCGGGCCGAGCAGAACCACATTGGACAACCACAGCAACCTGCTTTATTCCAGTAACACAGGGAACAGCACAGCCCCGTACCAGGTAAACCTTCCTCCTCTGCTCCTGGGATGTGGTTGTTGCAGATGATATTGGGCACACACAACCTACTGAAGCTCGTGGCTGTTAGATCTTTGCTTGCCTTTTTTTGTTTTTCCAAATCTGGTTTCTATTGCAAGAGCCCCTTGAGCACGGACGTTTTTGACAAGTCAGTTAATCCTGTAAGTACTAGGCACACCCACGGCAATGCACAATAATAAACACCCAACACTCACCAGGGAAAAACAATCTTGGTTTTGCCAAAAAAGAAAAAGTGAAAGGCACAGTACTTCTGTAGCTAAAAATATTTACCTTAGAAGGTTTCTCAGAGGTCAGTGAGAACAGCTTCAGATTCCAACCCAGCCCAGCAGCCCTGGGATGAATTACCCTTTCGCTAAAGCAGGATGTTCAAGCCTGACTGTTTATTTAACTCCCTGAAGACCAAATTATGACCCAGTTCCCTTCTGCTCTATGAGCAAAAAAAGCACGTCAGCTTTCACTGCCTTTATTGCACCAGCTATTGGAAGAGATTTATTGATCTCAGAGTATGAAGGAAGTAACAGATAGAAGGAGAAAAATTGACTGCAGATTTTCATAAACCTTTTGCCAAATTACTGTCGCGAGCAGCTGTTAGAGAAAAGTAGATACAAAGTGAGTGTTAGAAACTGCCAAAACCAGAGAGGGACTAGTCAGCTTTTGCCTGGCAAAAGCTAACGGTGAGGATCTGAGCTCCTGCACAGGGGAAGCATCTCTGTGTCTTCATGAGCAGGTAAAAGGAACAAAGGGTGGGGATGCACAGGGCAGAAAATGGCTAAAAACTAGAGCATGATTATCAGAGGCTTTGCAGGAATCCAGTACATGGGTGATGGGGATGCATCAAGGCAGAATTTGAACATAACTGCTGAGACAGGGAAAGGCACAACATGGAAGACTTGGGGTAGTTGCTGTTAAAAGGCTTCAAAAAGCATAATAAAATAAATGAGAACAAGACTGGATGTCTTCTGCCTGGGAGATCACCACACACAGATTCTCTAGAAAGAATCAGGACATAAAGCAGGTCAGAGTGAGATGATGAGTTCCTGGCAGGGCTTTGGCGCTTCCTCCTCAAGAACCTGCATCCAAATGCAGCCAGGTTTGGTGACTGCAGAGTCCCGCTTTCCTGTGACCTTTGATGCTCACTGGGGCGACTGTAATCACTCACCTTTTGAAACAATACCCGAGACCCAACAGGCTACAAATCAAAGCCAGTTTTGCCAAAGAATGCCTTAAAGGAGAATCAGACGGCTCCACACAGACCTATTTCAAGGAGATGAAGTGATGTTCAACCTGCTGACAAAATTAGCAAAGCGTAGCAGTGTTTCAGAAACAGTAATTGAAAGCCTGCAATATAAACTAGTCCTGATACATGGGAGATTCTCTGTTAATGCTTAATGCTCGAGTAATCAATAACTATAAAACCTTAAGCTTCTTCAATTACACTGCATAACTGATTTGTATTCTTTTTATTTAGATTGAACTAGCTGATCCAGATGGTGTTTTAGCAGAGGCCCAGGCGATGTTTGATGACAGCCAAAATTAATAACCGGATGCTAAAGGAAAAAAGAAAAAAAAAAGCTGTGAGATAAGAACACAATCCTGGGTTACTTATTCATTGCAGTCTCAAATCCACACTGAGGTGTATCGTGTTGTGGTCTGCCTCACTTTCCCTTCAAGGCTGTCCATGAATGCTTCACTCTGGAGGTGACTTTGCTCGGAGACCCCCTCCCATCTCCCGTTATTTTGGAAAAGGAAGGGAAAAAAAACCCAATACCACAAAAACCCACAAGCAGCAAAATTCTGGCAGACAGGCACAGTGACTTTTTGCCCAGCTCTTCTGGCTTATTCTTCCTGTAAAGAAATCACACCGTTGGTTTCAAGTGCTTTCACGTTGTGTTAGAGAAGAAGCAGGGCTTCAATTTTATGCTATAAAAGCAAAGCCCTAGAAAAATACAGTCAAATAACTGTACACTCCTACTTCCTTCCAAATTTAGCCTGACAAGTACCTGTGACCCAAGATGGCTTTTGATAGTATATATTTTTTATTAATGCAACTTTGCTTGCTCTGTGTGTGCATCTTCTGTAACGTGACGCCGGATCTCATCCCTAACCCCCGGAATGCAGAGCAACTGATCTCACCCCAGCTCTGCCCCTGGTACCAGCCCATGCACTGGACCCCAGCACTCACTTTTACTGCAACGCCTGCTCCGTTTCTACCCAAAGCAAGGACCCCACGCAGAGCTGCAGCACTCCAGGGGTGCTGAGCGACACTCACAAGACCACAGGAAGGCAGCACTGAAGCCAGCTGGTGAAAAACCAACTGTGGGAGTGGGTCATTAGTTCACCTGATTAATACCACACTTCTGAGTATCAGCTCTTGCTTCTTCATGTTTTCTAGGCTGAAAGATAACCTACTTCTCTGTTTAAGCACTTGAGAGAGTAACAATACAACATGCTGTGTCCCAAGACGTAAGCAGCGCTGACAGGAGGGAAAGCACATCACCTACATTACACGTTTTATACCTGCCTGCCTGAACAGTAAATTTTATCTTCGTATTATGACTGAAATGAATAACTGAATGCATTTAAGACATCCTCAGAAATACACAAGATTAGCACAATATAGCTGAAGAGATGAGGGACATAGAGAAAATAAGCATATTCCACACCTCCAGGTAACAATCAATCAGCAACAACTGGGTATATTTTATTTCAGTAAAGTATTTTATATTTAAGTAAGTGATATACAATAACCAATGTTTAAAATGCTTGAGGTAAATGCGCAATACCATTAGTATAAATAAGGGATAAAAACCAAATTCTAAGTGCACTCTCAATGTTTAGATCCAAGTGTCTGGGTCTGGTTACTGCCCCTGGTGCAGGTTGTAAGACTATGCCCAAGAGGTAACTTTCATGACCATTTCCACAGCTGGAAAATGAGAGAAACATACTCAATATCATGGCTTAAAGTGCAGAAAATAGAAAAGCAGCTGTAATAACAGCGGCATTAGTTCAGAACCTACCAGCCTGAGAAAGTTAAAAATAAGGTTGTCCCAGTAGCTTCTAATTCTGTATTTCTTAAACATATCTGTCACTTTATAAAAGATCCACAAAATAAAGAGAAATTCAGCTACATATCCAAGACAGGAAGTTAATTTTACAAAATAAACTTGGAAAATGTATTTTCTGGACTTCCATTCAAGGTATCATTTTAACTCTCAAATACAGAATTTACAGACAGAAGCTGATTTTTAGGCCTGACAGCACCCTTTAAACCATTTTACTCTAGTGTGAATATTGAGTTAAGTTTTCTTTCTTTACTAAGTGGTTTTAAGAGTCTTTATTCCCCAAGACAGGAGTAGTATTCCAGTAAAGGATGGAAAAACACATTTTCTGCCTACTACCAAGATTTTGTGTTTTGGAATGCTGCTTCATTAATGCCTTTACTAACACAATCCTTCCAGTGCTCCATGAATGAATACCTGTGGGACTGTAGTCACAATTCTCACCATCAGCAGACTTAGATCAGCAACACAATACACTTGAAGCATAATGTAATGGGCAGAGCAGGAGAAAATCCAGTCTGACATCTGTATGCCAGAAGGACTTGTGTAAACAGCAAAGGGAAAGCTGCTTTCTCCTTATGAACCAAGAACACTGCTGAAAAAACAGCCCAGCAGGTTTTTTTAAAGATTATTATTCAGAATCCAAACACACCACAGGTGATCTCGTCAACATTCTCCACAGCAGTGATGCCGACATGAAAAAAATCAGTGCCATTCGCTTCACGAGGCTGCTTCAGTAGTAAACACACTTTGCCACCCTCACTCTGTAGGCACCTCCTACAGCGTGGAAATACTTTGGGATAACCTGAGATGGAGGTTGGGTGTGAGTGACCGTGTTCAACTCGGGCTCAGTCAGGTACAGCTCCACCGTACTGTCCCGTCCTCTCCTGTCTTATTTCAAACCCTAGGTTTCTATTCCACAGTGGTAGCTACAATAGAGAGGTCAAGTTGTGTTCCACTAGACTTGAAACTTGTCTTAGTTTGTGTTCAAAAAAACAGCTTTTTACCCGTTGAAGCCTAAAGCTGCCCCACAGAATAACTGCATTCCAAAAAAAATCCCACTTCCAGACATAGCTAGAATTACCAAGGCAGCCCATGACAACTGCTGCAACCTTTCTGGGACAAGCCTCTTGCCTAAGAGACCAAATGGAAGTTTTTGCATAAAAAGGAAATAAAAAACAACGCAGTAGCCTCGCTGCAACAAACGTGTCTGGAAGTAAGCAGCAACATTAATTACAAATAACCTATTTTTATAAATAAATCTACATAGAGAAAAGTAGCCTTCCAGATCATTTGGAAGCAAAACGTATAACAAGTTATTAAATACAACACTTCAGCAAGGAGAAGACTTTTTCTAGACAAGGAAGACCAAAGCATAGCTAATTACTTGGGACTCCAATGCAGAGAAAGCACCTTTTGCTGCTTGTATCTGAGGACTTATTAAAAATATATTTTTAATATAAAAGTACAAAATAATTACTACTTTGGCTTGGAAAAAAAACACAGCAGTGGTTCTGATTTTCAAGCAAAAAAAATTATCCAGTGATAATTTCCATCTAATTCCTTCTTTTTAAAAAAAGATTCCTAAATCGGAAACAGGCAAATCTATCTCTCCAGATAATATTTGCCAGCTCATGAGAACTTTAAAACAGTTATTGCTTTTATTTTCTTCCACGGAAGAGTAGAGTCGAGTCTCATTCCTACTCATGTGGCCATACCACATCGCAGTAAGACTAGTCATGGGTGTTTAGTGAGTTATAAAATACCTAACTGCCACGGGAAAAAGGCGCTGGAGAAATCAGTGAAGTAATAATTACTTGGCAGCAAAACATACTGGGGAAAGTGGTGGGAAAGCTTTCACTTCTACCATCTGTCAGGCTTTCTAGAGAGAACAGCACTAGCACTGAAACCAAGTGCTAATTGCTGCATATCCCAAGTAATTTGTATCATGCCATGCAATATGGATTGGACAAGCAGTATCTTCTAGTAAATGCCAACATCAAATATAGAGAGGAAAAAAAAGCCTTCTCTACCCAACCCTAACAAATTCCAAATTTACGATGTTATTTTCCATGTATTTATACAGCCACCATTCAGTGTTACCAAGAAGCAACGTGGCTGGTGCCCACAAGATGAGGGATGCACGTGCAGTGCAAGCAAACCCCACCATCCATTCCTTCATATGACAGAGAGCCAAAGTCTTATGAAAGGAACATTTGTTTTTTTCCTCTCTAAAGGGTTAGAACAACATTTATAATCTCTCTTTAAACAGCAATCAACAGTTCAACCAGTTCATCCACAGGGGAACCAACGTAACAAGGCAGAAGCAGAATAATGGGTTTATTTTCTTTAAGTACAGGTTTACGCAAAGTGGGTAACAGCTGAGGAGATCGCATCACCTCTGTGATCCAGCTGATCCTGGAGCCGTGCAAACTCTGCAAGTTCATTCAGTTCTTGAAATTGCCTGTCTGTTTTATGGCTCACCAGTGACCTGTAGAAGTGGACTGCGAACACAATGAAAATCAATCCAAAGGGAACCATAATAGAGGTTGATGCAATGGCTGCTGCCTCTCCTGATGTGATGGTAGAACTGTTGCTCTGGAGGGGATTATCAGTTTTCTTCTTCAAAGGAAGAAACTTCACCCAACACAGTAACACCACCTCTGCAAGAAAGAGCAAAGTCCCAATGACAGTAGAAAATGCCCACGCGAGCTCGATGTGCCGATGCATACGCTCATGAGGAGATTCCTTGACAGAGTTGAGATTATGCACATTGCTAACAGCCTCTATATTGGGAAGAATGCAGGTACTTATCATGAGTGCAAAAAGGTGAACTGCAACAAGGACAGTAGTACAGGCACTGAAGGCTATCAAGAGACCTGGAGGGTAGTCATGGTCCGCGTCCAGCTGAACTTCTACCATAGCCACCTGAAAAGGAAAAAGAGAGCTATAATTACCTACATTACATACTGTTTGGCTATAGACTATTCTAAGTCATGTTTCCAGAAGACCATCTGATCCAGATAAAGTAATAGTCTGCATTTTAATATCTCTTCGTGTCAATTTCCACCCTTTTCATTAGGCCCAAATTTACTTACTATTCTGTTATAGAGGAACCATCAGCATGTATGAAAACTCTGAACAGCACAACCACCTTCCCACCTCCAGCTCATCCTAGCAAAACAGCTGAATTTTGTGATCACCATACTTGGACTCCTAAAGTGAAACATTTCTCCTTTCCTGTGTTACACTGTAGAGGAAGCATTTGATCTTCTGCTATAGATTACTAGATGGTCCTTTCTCCTTGCATGTTTCTTTTTAAGTTCTGAGGAGCAGGAGACTTGCATGAGAAAGATCACCTTTCCTTGGGGCCCTCAACTATACTCTTACACTCAAAGTAAGTATTTAGTCTCCCATCCCAGAAAAGATAACATGGAGTGTTCCCAGACATCACTGGCTACTCTTGCTCTGGAAGTTGTGTCCAGACTCCTCTCTGGGCGAGCTGAGCTATCTCATGAAAATGCTCCAAGGTCCAGTCCTCCCTACAGTACACAGCCATGCCCTTTTATAAATTCAAATCTCCAAGCATGCCTGTGCTTAAGGAGCAGAAATTAGCATTAAATAACAGCACTAGGAAACTCATAAACCCAGATAATCATTTTGATAAAGAAAATGAACTAGAATGCCTTTTAACAGTCAGGTGGTTTTAAGCATATGCAATTGATGAGTGACATTAATCCCAGCAGCTCTCTTGAAAAACAATCTTTCCTGATAAATTTGCCTTTCAGACAAAGCACAGTTCCTAAAAGGGATTAATGCAACAACGTCTCTATGTTTAGTTCTCTTTCTCAAAGGAACTCATTAAGTAGACAAACTATGTTTAAAATGCAGAGGGGGGAAAAAATTAACCACAGTCTTAACTATAAACACATGTACACAGTGTAAGGAAGAGGCAGGGGCTGCCATTCAGCACAGCTGAGATCCACACCAGCCCTGTCTGCGCCCTGCACTCTTGATCCTTTGTTGAAATGACTCAACTTGCCAGCCCAGCAAAAGCTAACCTCGTTAAGTGGTGATCTTCTACCAGCTTAATGAGCTGAGCTGCTTCTCCCAGTGCCTCTTATGGACAATGAACCCGGCACTGGAGGAAGCAGTTGTACCAGGACCCTCGGCAGCACCAAGCTATGAACCCAGCGCTTCTGTAACATAGAAATTTGCCCCCAAAATGCCACTAAATAAGTTCATGCAACACAGTACCTAGAACAAATCAGCTCTTCTGAGTCCCATCAATACATGTTTAACCCATTACCCCACACCATTATTAATGGTTTGGACACTCGGCCTATAGCATACATTTCCAACACATCAATTCTCATCAAATTTCATAAAGTATGGATGCAAGAAGATGTACAAACTAGGACCCAAAACCAGAAAGAATATTCAAACCTCACTATTTAGCAGGAGCTGAGCCAAGCTACAACTAGTCCAGAATCCCATCTTCTCACGTTCCCAGAACCAGCACGTTCCAGGACACCAGAACTCTTAACCACTAACACACCAAATATACTAAGCCAACCAAGGGTTTTGCTCAGACATGTTTAAACAGGCATTCATGGACATTTGCCAATATTTTAATTCCTTTATTGAAAGCTATTATTGCCATAAGTCTAACCACCCAGCCAACTAGCAAACAGTTTCCAAGTGTTACAAAAAACAACAAGAAATTATATTAATGTATATACATTTCTTGCCTCACGATTTAAAAATACCGTTTCTTAACTGTGGGAAACTTCACATTTGAGAGGATAAACATTTGGTCACTGGGTGTCTCCTCTGCAAGATTTCTTGTGAAGACTCAATGCACTCGTGGGATGTTGGGCTTCCTGTGTTTTTCACAGAACAATTGCAATCCTTCACCACTGAGGATTAAGTTTCATACTTACCAATTTTTTTTCCCCTGTAAATTTTCTGGTGCACGCCTGGACTCAGAAACATCCAGCACTGCAGAACATTTTAATCCTTTATCCTGGTACTTACGTTAACGTCACCAGGACACTGAAGAGCGTCATAAGATAAGACTTTATTTTTTAAGAACTGACATATGTAATTTGTGAAATATTGAACACATTTCATATTTCCGTTAATCAGCGTCTCTGTGCAGTAATGGTATCAAGCATCTGATTCTGAAGTTCAGTCAGACTCTCTTAATTCCAACACACCAGCTGTCTTGGAGCTACTGTTCTCTTTCCATTTCAACACAGTATCAAGAAGAAATCTTTTCTTCCTCTTCTTAGCCTAGCCTGAGCTCAAAAGAAATGCTAAATCTTAATCTAAATGTACCTACTTCTGACTTAGCTGTAATTATGTGCATAATCAGAACAAATTATTGTAAGAAACCAGCTTAATTTAAGTGGCATTCAGATATGCTACAGGGACAACTAACTATTAAATGGAGATGTCCAAACCAGGAATCCAAGTTTTCCTGGGTTAAAAAGACTTCATTTTAACATTGCTGAGTGTTTCCCTGGAAGAGTGATCCCAGGAGTACCGACAACCATTACACACTGATGGGACAGCTGAAATGAAAGACTGAGCTACACAAACAAGCAAGTCTACAGTTTACGTGGCTGACAAATACATTAACACAGACCTGCCTTGCACAGGGAGCCCGTTGTGTAGGTAGGTCCCAAATCACCTCTCAAGAATTTTCTGAAATCCAGCAAGCCTGTAGCTGTTACTCAACACTTGTCACTATTTACTCCACGAGGAAAAGACTGCAATTTCCTTCAGCTCAAACCATACCATGTAATTACTTACTGTCATTCCAAGTGTATTCTCTAAGAATTGCGGGTAGCATCAACATCACTCAACAGGTAGCCTAAGTATTAGTCTTCTAACATGTGCAAAATAAGCTGGCAGCTGTGCAGCCATACCCACTGCCAATCATTCCCAGTTTGGGATGCTAACAAGCTGTGAAGAAAGCAGAAGCAGGGCAGTCGGCCACCCCAACCTTGAAGCTTTGCATACACCTCCACACAGCTGAAAGCTGCCGGAGGGAAGCCGCGTACCACAAAGCACCACAGGGAGGACAGGCTCCCAGAGGAGACTCTAGAAAAGACCAGGCCATCCCACCGGGGGGTGCACATCTGGGCCAGTCTCAGCATCTTTTCCCAACTCAGTCCCTCCCACAGTAGTTTTCATGCCATCAGAGCCATGATCCTAAACACCGAGGGAGCCCAGCATCTGGAATGACACTTGAAATTAAGTCCTACTTGGCGATCCTGCCAACAAAGCAACATGACCTTCTCTCCACACCTGGAACCCAAGGGCAGAATACCAGCTGTGGCAACTGCTCAGCCAGGAAAGATCCTACACCAAAGCAAGTAACAGAAATGCTAAATGAGAGACAATAGCCACCTGCCTTTTTGGAGAAGCCATCACAATTTATCTGCTTGGGAGACTACAGCAGCTGGAAAAAGACTTCTGTTGCCGCTGAATGGATCACTGCTTTATAGGCTCAGCCCTTCAAAGGATGTGTGTAAGAGACCCCCAACTTTGAACATTCGGGATATATTTCCAAGACAGACACGTTAGATGCAGCTCCACAACATAATGACAACTCTCTGCAGACCACAAGTTCTCCAGAAAGGGAGATGAATGCTTTTCTTAAACTGACCAGTGACAAAACGTGATAGAAGCTATAGAGTATGTGCGTAAGAAAAGACAGAAGAGTTTTTCATGGGTTCAGAGAGAGGACAGGAAAATTTCTGCCGAAGCTGGACAGAGACAGCCACTAGCAAAGAGAAAAAGCACTAAGTTACAGCTGTAACTGACACAAAAGACCCTGAGAGCAGGATAGGGGAAGGCAACACTTCTCTTTCCCATTCATTCAGGATCAGTATCAGTATCTCACTTCAAATTGAGACTTTTGGGGAGATTGTAGGATGCAGAATGCCTGAAGGATTTCAAAATCTACTGAAGATGATGGAAAGTCTTAGGTGGGGGGTGGATAATGGCAAAGCCTCCTTGAGCTTGCGCCTGGCAAAGTAACCCCAGTTTGACCCGTAAGTGAAAAATCAGTTCATGTTTTCTGTCTCCTCAAACTGTCAAGGAAGCTAATTTGGGAACCCTTTCACTAAAAATTAGAAGAACTGCCAACTCTTTTCAATTGCAAGTCTCTGTTCTTTACTTCCTGGGACAATCCTGAGCCAGGCACCTAAAACAAAAAGCTCCATTTTTCTTTATGAGGCCCTGTGCCTGTTTTCAAACAGTGAAACAAAAGCATCAGAACTTCCTCGCTCCTTTGCTCATGCCGCAATTTCAAAATGCACAATCGCTCTTGTAAGTTAAAACTTGCAAAACAGAGCTCTGGGTGAGCTCACTGGGTATGATCCAAATCCATGCAATACCGGAACATGCTGATGTTCCTTCCATGCAGGAGAACTTTCTCCTGTGTCCTCTCTTAGGCTTCTACACTGGTTCAGAAGACAGGCCCCTCAGAGCAGGTCACTGCTATCTGCACAGCATCCAATACAGCTTATGTCAGCACTTTCTCCTTCATCACTTTCAAAGCTTCTTAGACCACTTGCCACATGATTTCTGCTGTGCAGCTTCCACGCTGCGAACATCCTGCCCTGCTGCGTAATCACAGAATAACGTAGGTTGGAAGACACCTCAAGAGGTCATCTGGTCTAATCCCTGGCTCAAAGAAGAGCTAACTTTAACTTCAGATCATCCTACAGATATGACTGAGAGATTTACTACAGCTATTGGCAAAGCTATAAATCTGAAATACAGCTTCTGACTAAATTACAGGACTCTCACGATATTAGGATGCAGCACTGGAGTTCTCAGAAGCCTAACAAGGGCGGCACTCAGATTTTTTTTTCAGAAGATAACTGAATTTGGGCATAGAACAGTGTTGAGGCTTCCAACAATCCTGGATTTTAGAGTCATGGCAGCCTGAATACTACAATATTGCAAGAAATTTGGCATTTTCACCAGCAATAATTAGTATGTAGAATCAGTCACATGCACAGCTACAGGTGAAGTTCATATTGTTATGTATGGAAATGCAGGGTAAGCAACTGTCCTGGTTTGTCACTTGTTCATTTTTTACCACAGCAGCAGGACAGAAATTAATGACTTGCTTCAAGTTTAAGCATTATTCTCCAATTTTATATGCTACTAGACAATATGTTGGTTTTACCTGGGCTGGTTTTAACTCCAGCATAATGCAAGCTTCAAATTCAATTCCTGTTTTAAGATAGAAGTTTCTGAAGTAAGTATCCAGAGAAAATAAAATGTGACAGACAACAATCAGAAGAAAAATGAAAGGAAGAACTGTTGCAAGAGCCACCCACATAGCAAATTATATTGACACTCAAGACTTTCAACACAGGAAGTAGTAACTGCTCTTTGTTATCACGTGTTATCACTGCAACAGCAGTGAACAGAGTATCCGAGAGCTTTCTGACTCAAACACAGGCTTGGCATCTTTTCTCTACAGCAGTGGCTACCGATTCTGATAAAGGAAATAAAACGCCTTATCTCAAGCAAATCCGTATTATCTATGAGCTATTTATAGATGGCTTCCTCTCCTTCTCTTCCCTGCAAAGATGACTCTGAGCTCTGGTTGGCAGGAATATAACACGGGCTGGTGCTGTAGCTGCCATACTATCTCTCACGGTACCAAACACTAGCATTAACACGCAGCTGCGAGTCGCCATTGGGTTCCACGTGCCATGGACAGACCAGCTTCAACCAGACACAGCCACAGCTGAGTCAAACTCCTCAGCGCTTCTCCACTGGACGCCTGATTTTAGCTAAATACATTCTGTACCCGGGGAGTCACAATCAATACCTACTGACAGCCCTGCAATGGGGTGGCTGTCGATTTGTCTCCCGTATCTCAAGTAATGCTGTTTGACCAGCCTGGAGCTCCTGTCACGAGTGTTCTCCTGTCCTTCACATCTGGCAGACTGAGATTTAAAAAAAAAAATACTACAGAACAAGAAACCAATCTTATTAAAAGTTACTAGATTTAAATATAGACAATCTTATAATGACCCATTTAATGGACTGCTTTTGAGAAATGCTGGCTCTCAATACGATCCCTAAGTTAGTTGCCTCGCAGACTGTAACAAGCAAAACCCTTTCAGAAACAACAATGTCCGTTTCAAATGTCTTACTAAAGACACCAACCAGCTCTTAATGAACACAAGTCTAGAATTATCTGTATACCCTTGCAAGATTGTTCTCATCTCCTCTTCCCTGGACACCGCTACCATTTCTAAATAGGAAACTGATTAAGAAGATAATTCTTGTAGTCTAGCACGTCAGGAATGGCTTCAAAGAAAGTTGTGCCGATCAAACATCATGGTTGCACTTTGTAAGGGTCCATCCACACAGTGAGAGGAGGATGTGAATCTTACCTAGGGAAATGTGTTGGTGCTACAACACCTTCACCTCACTGGACCAACAAACACCAAGGTAAAATTGCACAGCAACCACTAAAATATTTTAATCAACACTTATCTGCAGAAATATTTTCTTACCTTCACTTGTTGCAGCCACCACTGGCCTTGACTACACCTAGATATCCTTACGGTTACATGTGTAAGGGACTCTTCACAGCACACGCTACTCTTATCAGGAAACCACACACACACAGAGAAGTGGTTTCTCCAAGCCCTGAGGTTGACATCACAAATTCTTTCAATAACAAATTCCATCTTCTAACCCTTTGCTTATCTTTGTGTAGGACCACAGAGGAAAGTCGAGAACAAGGCAGGCGTCATGGCATCACTGGAAAGGAGCACTCCCCTGGCTGCCTCCTCGGCTCCCGAGTCGGTCAGTCTCTGTTTTCCTGACAGTACTATTCACTTCCAGAGACAGCAGCGCAGAGCCAGGCTCTCAGAGTGTCTGCACCATTCATTAAGAGCTACAAACAACTCATAGAAAGATTCTGTGTGAGCCAGAATCAGTCACTGGAAATAAAAAAAAAAGGTAAGTCCAAATAACAATTTTATTACTCGTTTTATGTACAAGAGCAACTAAGCATCCATTAGAGCCCTAAGTACTCCAAGCTGCCTGCCCTGTGCATCTATAACCTTGAGACGGGGATGCTCAAAGGAGCAACAAAATGTTGCTTTCATAACTGAAAGAGAAGAAACCTTTTTATATATGGGGGAAGCCTCTTCAGAGCAGTGCTAACCTGTAAGTGCACTCCCAACATAAAAGCCAGCAGAAGCATGAAACTGGGCCTGTAAGGTTTTGCTGCAGGTTACAAAATGCAGCTGTTGCACGTTACTCTAGCTACAAACCAGTCATATACAGCTAAAACAACTTCTACAGCATCTGTACAGCACTGACAGCAGCTGGGCCTGAGTCCTACCTAGCATTACTTCAACATCAACTGTTATTATGGAAAGCAGTTTCATAAATATTCATCAGTGCAGTTTGCTACCAAACATGACTGAAGCTGTCTTCAGGAGACTGCACTGGCTGTATTTCAAAGGCAAGAGTTGACAGTTCTTTGATGATATTCAGTATTTGAAGCATGAATATTACTATCTAGACAACAGCCCAGCCAGCTTGAAACATGAGGGATATTTAGAAGAAAAGCATACTGTCTGGTAATAAATGACCTCCAAATCCCAAATGTAACTAAGTCAACCACACAATTAAGTAGCCACATAATTTAAATCCCTAATTTAGGCTCAGGTATTTTCAGAGCTGTTAACTGGTGGACAGAAGGTGATCTTTGAGTTTTCCAGTTTGGTGACTCTTGGGATTTAACAACTTCCTTATGATACTTGTGATTCTGGTATTGTGACGTTATCATACTACTGTGTGATACATCCCTGGTGAGAAAATGATGTGAAGAAGTCAGCTTAACTGTTAAAACAATTGTTAAAACAAAAATAACCTGCCAGCAGCCTGTCTGCATCGGGGCTCTTGAAACTGCTACTGTAAGTGTGGATGAGATAGTGCTTGGAATATTGGCTACAGTCTGCAAAATACTTCCAGCATCCAGATAAACCAGACTAAGAAATAAAAACAGATAAAGCCATTCATGGAGGGGCAAAAACCCAAATCATAAATCAGTATCTGGAATATAACACAGAAATGAGAAATACTCACTGCCTCCACTAGCATATGGAAGGAATCCTCCATTCTTTCAACCACACATAATCAAAAATCTACCATTTATTTACCTCTAACAATTTGGGGGACCTGCTGGGCCTCACAAATTGGAAAAGCCTACTAAATGCGAGATAATAAGCTTCACAGATTTCCTCTTAGACGTCTGGCTCTGGATGACAGCACCCACGGAAACCTGCTCAAAGTAACTGCTCGGGTTTACTCGTGGAGCTTAGCTCTGACACCAGCTTGCGACCACCAGACCCTGCCAACTCTTCCTGAAGCTGACACACGGTGGCAAATCGCGATGTGTAGCTCTAAAACAAAACTATTTATAAGGCAGGTTTTTAATCGATCTGCTGCGTGGAAGCACAACACTCCTGAGGCTGAAACCTGGCCGAGCAGTTCACGTTCTACACATCACTGACCCGGGCAATCTCTCGACTTTGACTCGCATCGTTTAACTGGGGTATGGGTAACCAATCTCCAGGGAATAAACCTTGTGAAACGGCTGCAGTTACATACAAAAATCCAAAATAAAGGAACAGTTTAGCGGAGATAAACTTAGCTCATGATAAACTAGCCATGAAGGCAGCGGATGCAAGTACCGTTTAACTGAAGAGCAAAAATCAATGGGACTGGCAAAGAAAACAGCACATTCCACTCCAGACAATTCCCATCAACTTGTTGGGCGGTCCTGGATGGGTCATTTAGGCTCTTTCTTCCTTGTGTTGATAGGGAAAACAGAGGAACAATGACGCTTAATTGCTGTTGTAAGCTTTAGATCCAGGACTAGATTGTACTTCAGCGGCATTCTGTTCAAATATCAGGTGCCAAAGAATCTGCTGAATTTAGTAAACAATGCATAGGCGTGACAGCAGAAAGAAGGCCCTGCTTTTCAAGGCAGGAATTGTGAAGGACAACTTTAGAAGATAAGCAAAGTTACTCAAAAGAAATCCAAAAATACTTGAAAGTTAAGTCAGTTCTTCTGAAAATAGATGAGGAAGTCTCAGCTAGAGAACCATCTGTCAGAGCAAAAGCAATGGGCTACAAGTTGCTTTTCCAGCGTGACCTCGTTAAGGGAAGACTCAAAAAAACCCGTAGAACTTTTTGAGGGAGTAACTTAGAAAATTAAAATACAGTGAATGTTCACATGTAACATTCTTGGCTACCAGAGATTTTGTTAATCAGAACAAAGTGGCTTTTTCCTGAAATACCCTAAACAACATCAATTCAAAACCAGTTTTCAACGGCAGGACACTGAACTCCTGGGAGTCTTCTAGAAAACCAAGAAAGCAGAAGCAGCCTCATTTCATACACCCACTGGATTTTTATACTCCACACGAGATATATTTAGAGAAAACCCAAAGAGATTTAAGAGATTAAGTACGACTTTTAAATAATACTGGTTTTATAATGCAGATGCAACCTCCCCTAAATGAAAATCTGTAAAAAAATCAAGAAGCTACAGGTTTCTTCCCTTTTTCTCTCCCTCAGTGTAAAAACCCGACTCAAGCAACGACCCCGACAAACTGCTGTGACACGGGAGAACAGGCGCGCAAGAAGGAAAACTCATTAGCGGCAGCGGAGCATGAGCTACCAGCCTGATGCGTGTTACCCAAGGAGAACCAACTCAAATATGCCGCTGCACTAACACAGTCGCCTGTCAGTCAAAGGAACAGCACTCCACCACCACCCCTCAAGAGCCGGAGTCTGTTTTTAGCCATTGAAGGAGGACAGTGACATTTATTTGACCGTCAGGGCTGCTGCAGACCGGCTGCTACTGGTGTCCAACAGCATCCTCTCATTACAACAGCGGCTCTGGAGGGGAACCCATCTTACGGCTGACAACACTCACCGTGTTAAAAGCGGGGCAATAATCAAAACAAAACAAGTCAGAGCTGAACAACTCGGCATTTACAACCACGAAACATTTCAAAGACACAGATGAATAAAGGTGCTGACCGCGGAGTCACGCTCAGCGCGTTAGAGGACTGGGCATGCGATGAAGCCTGTCAATTACAATATTTTAATCTCTATAGAGCTTTCATTTGAGATTATTAGGATTACTAGATTATGTAAAAACATCCAAGGGGAAAAAAAAAAGTTCATAAAACACGCACAAAACTCCGAACTAAGCAACACCCAGTGCCGGATGAACCAAGAAACACTGTACCGGCAAGTGACCAAGAATGGATGTAATGAGCCGGAGGGACACCGCCAACAGTAACCCGTTATTTATCCTAATTTACCTAGACACAGCTCCAGCCCAACACCTGCCCTCGCACCGGGTGCCGGGTGCCCGGGAGGCGGCCGGGGAGAGCGGGTCCCACCGCCCGCGGGGAGCGGCGGGGCTTTCCCTGCGCCTCGTTCCTCGGGCCAGAGCGCGAAGCGGAGCTAAACACCGGCAAACCCGCGCCAAGCTCCGCACTTCCAGCGCCGTCCGCGCCTGCCTACGGGAGCAAGCGGGAACAGCGTCCCGCAGAGTGTGGTTTCTGGCAAGCCGAGCATCCTCCGCAGGAAAAAAACCAAGCAGCGAGCAGTAACTCCTGCAGGAGGTATCGGAGCTGTGCGGAGATAAAAAAAAGCCATGAAGGCAGCTTGGAACTTTTGGCGTGACGGCTCCCCACAGAAAACGACCTACCGATGGCAGCCCACTTGGACACCCTACCCAGCCCCGCTCCTCCCGGGGTAGCCTCAAAGCCTTCTCCTCCTGCCCGCCCCAGTGCGCTGACCCCGGCTGCCCGGGAGCCGGAGGCCAGGGCGGGTGCGGGCGCTGTGGGGAAGAAGCGCCAGGGCCCGCACCGCTTCCCGCCGCCCCGGGACATTACTCGCCGCCTCAGGGGCTGCGCTCGTCCCG
>VXBJ01002308.1:508027-518989 GCA_013400055.1 Nycticryphes semicollaris
GGGGGGGGGCAACACAGTGCTGCAGCCAATGAGCCCTAAGTGGTAAGAAGCAGTGGGGCAGTTATGCTGGGTGGGCCTGGAGATGAAGGTCTTTTAGTGTCAGCAGCCAGCAGAATGGGTTTGAATTAAAGCTCCCAAGGCAACCCAGACACAAAATGGGTTGATGTACTTGAAACTTGCTGTGTTAAAGCCTGAAATTCTTCCCTCAGTGCAGTCTTTCTCTAATGTATGATACATGCTGAGATTGCAGAGAAAAAAAAAAAAACTAAGGATATGCCAGGTGTGCTCTCCAAAGAACTAAACATGCAATTTTATTGTTAGGGAGGATCGTATTCTTCCAGTTTGAGTAACGTTTATTGTCGGCTGCTGCTGGAGCTCTCAGACTGGATTTGTGTGTATGCACCTGGGTTAGGATTGTTCCCTATCTTGGTTGTTGATTTTTATTTTGATTTATACAAATGTGAAAAAGATTGCCTATGTAATTGTCCTACGTGTCTGACAAAACACAGGCANCTCTTTGGTTTCCTGCTGGCCTTGGTATCATTCTAACACTGTTCTGACATCTTTCCTCCTGTCTAGTGCTGTGTCCCTTTCTCTCTTTTGGGAACCATCCTCACGTCTTGTGCAGGTTCTTCCTCTAGCTGGAAGTTACTGCCAGAGGAAAGGAGAGTAAAAATACCAAAGTTGTAGTTTTTTAGGATGTTTTTGATGAATTAGTATGCTGACAAGAGTAAGAGCAAAGTTTATCTGATGTGTGTGCTTTGGATGGTTCCTGTGTGGAATCAGTTGATTCTTCCATTTCACAGTTAGTTGAGAGAATTGTTTTTATATTTCCATTCTCTTCTGAATTGCTGAATGCTGGCTGCTCTGGGGGAATAAAATACAGGAATTTGCAGATCAATGGTCTCTTAAAGGACATTCACCATTCTAATATTTTTTATTTAAATGAGCCTGTCTTAGTAGTTTTAAATGATGTTATAAAGAAATTGTACACACTTGGGCATAAATGTCACTAGAGTGACAGAAGGTTGAAGACACGATTTACGTGTGTTTTAAATGACAGAAGTGAAATGCATGAGCAAACTTTCCTGTTTGGCACTCAGCAGGATAACACAGTTTAATTTTATTTACATTTACGCTTCTTAGATGTATCTATCAGAAGTAGCTGGCATGCAATATATGAGCTTTGTGGATGCAGAGATTAGTAAGTGCTGTCTGCGTTGTACTCCAGCAAGATCACCATAGTATTGACACCTGCCTAACTGATCTGAAATGTTCGGGACCTTTAATCTCATCATCCTGACATTTACTGCTTGAAGTAACAAGTGTCATAATCTGCTGTCTTCCATCACCAGAGCGAGACTGGACAGTTTGCCTTTGGATCTGAGTCATTTGCTGATGAAACTCAGGAACCTTACGTTCCACTTCAGGCTCTGGAGGAAATGATGCTTTACTGGGTCTGGTGTGGCACTGCTGTCTCTTGTCCAGAGGAGACCCTGTGTATCATGGTATGGTAGATTAGGTGATTTGTGTAAGTGTAGGGTGACTTTTGAGATACGGTGGTCTATAAAATGACTTCTGACATTTTGAATAACTGGTGATACCGTGCTTCCACTTCTGTTTGCTGTTAAGCAGTCAGCTTGCATGTCTGTGCCTGGCAGATGTACAAAGCATAGCTGAACAGTTTGGTTACTGTGCTTGGAGGTACTCCGAAATGGCAAGGAATGAGATGAATCAGGAAAAATTATTATAATGAAACTTTGAAAATTGCTATCCTGTATATTTCTGATGATCGCAAGCTGTTGCAGGAAAGGCTACCTGTGATCTCTCTCCCAGAAGAAGAGCTGTTTTTCTTGCAGGGACGTTTGGGTGTTTCCCAGATTGTAACTTGGTGAGAGGATGCTGTTTGGAGAGATACCACCTCTTACCTGAATACTGGTCGTTTGCTTTGTGTTGTGCTTAATCAGATATTATATTAGCCAGAGCTAGTCCTCCTTAGGACCTGAATAGGAGACTTCTCTAGCAAACCTTTACATGTTTACTAGTTTGCACCAGTGCACGCTGAGGTGTTTACATTTCTTTTCTCCTTGAGTCTATATGATTTATATATAATAGAATGCTGAAAATCTCAGATGTAGTCAGTCATATTTTGGTGTTGAGTCAAGTCACCCTGCTATACTGTTTTTCACCTTTTTTTTTAATGATACATGAAAGCTTTGGAAACATTCATAGTGTTTTTATCTAAGATGTATTTGCCTGAAAACTGCATGACAGTGAGGAAAAAGTGAGAAAGTATCTCTGCTCAGTTCTTGCATTGTTGACATTCTGGATTTACATGCAGAAAAACGAATGAACCAAAGCTTACTGATTAGTATAGGACTGGTGACATTAAAAAAGAACAACAGGGTGGGGTTTGTTTTTTTTATGCCAGGTGTGCTCTCCAAAGAACTAAACATGCAATTTTATTGTTAGGGAGGATCGTATTCTTCCAGTTTGAGTAACGTTTATTGTCGGCTGCTGCTGGAGCTCTCAGACTGGATTTGTGTGTATGCACCTGGGTTAGGATTGTTCCCTATCTTGGTTGTTGATTTTTATTTTGATTTATACAAATGTGAAAAAGATTGCCTATGTAATTGTCCTACGTGTCTGACAAAACACAGGCAAGCTGTGGCACTTGAAGACAACCCTTGCACGTTCTTGTTGCCCACAAATAGTTCCTCTTTCCCCTACTTCTGACTTTCTAGTGCTTGGATAAAAAGATGCGTTCTGAATGAACCCTGAAGGTCAGTAGATTCAGGCTGTTTCATTCCAGCGAGGGAGTGAATTCCAAAGCTGTGGGGCCCTCACAGCTAAATGCAAAGATGTGAGGGTTGGCGGAGAACTAACAAAAGATATTGTCCAGCCTCCGCATCCCACCAGAGGAAGGTGATAAGGGTAAAAGAAAGTGGGCAAATAGAATTTGGCAAATAGCTCTTAAGATCCATGTGTGACAGTAACTGCATTTTTTTAACTTTACCATTCAGTGTTTTCTTAAGAGTAAAAACTATTGCTCTAAAAGTTTGCCTGTAGGCTGAGTAGTTCTGAGTTCAAACTGAATTATGTCCGAAGTCCTTTATGAGGAGAAGCAAGTTGCTTATCGTCCACCCACAGCAGTACAAGAGGGACAGGGCATCTGGCAGTTCCCACTGGGCTGTTTTCATTACAATTCCTTAGTCAGTTTTTTTACCATGTGAAGTGTGAAATATTGTCATTAAGATGAAGTCAATCAACTTAAAAAAAACCCCACTACTGTTTTTGTTTTCTTTGCCCATCCAGTCTAGATGTTGCGCAATTTTGCTCTCTTGACACGTAAATCTCACTCACTGGATGTACTAGGCTGTTCTCTAATTACATTAAACTCTAAACCGTTGCCTGTGTTAGAAGTGATCTTATAAATGCATTGGTGCTGGTGAAGCAATTATGCTGCTATTTAATTTAACTCTGAATTAGCCCAAATTGAATTGAACAACAAGTTCCCTACCCAACACCACAGCCAGGTTCTCTTCTGCCAGACAAGGAGGTTTGGAATAGTCATTAAAACAAAGGCACTTTAATTCATTGTTTTGTATATTTTCTTTCCAAGCCGTGAATCCAACCTATGATGATGTGACTATGAACGAATTGTTTTACTGCTCTGTGCCTCCGTTTGTATCCACTGGCCAATGTGATAATGCTCACCTCAGGGAATCAACGTGGGGCACCACCGGTTGCAAACCATTGCAGATTGCTTAGCAGCTGTAAAGGTTTAGGATTTTATTGAAATCACTCCCATCCCCTTGCCTTCCCTCCCACTCCAGTGCCAGAGAGTGCTTGAAAAGACACCTCTTCTCTGCTTTCAATACGAGAAACTTTTGTACACTTGCCAATGCAAAGATGTTATGTATGTCATTAAAACTTGCACTGTCCACACTTCAGAGAGGCCTTGCTTGATTTCCCCTACTGCATTATGGACAAAGAGCACTATACGTTTATTTCTCTTTTATTATGGTAACGAAAGCGTACCCGTACTTATCTTGACGGTATTTAACATTGCTTTCTTTGCTAATTATAGAATGCCTGACCCGGATTTCAGCGTCAGAGATGTGAAGCTATTAGTGGGTAAGTTATTTTGAATGCATTGGATTAAGTCTATACAGAACAGAATTGCTTTGAAATACTTGTCCAGTTGTGTTTGTAGACATTTGTGATAACTCTCAGAATCTGGGAGAAGGCACAGAGAAGCAATTTGTAAATTAAAAAGGCTGGGAGAACCCTAATTAGTAGTCGTGCTGACCGGACTCTGATCTCATGCTGGATAATTGGCCATTTGAAAGAGAGTGAATGCTTTTGCTCTTAACAGGTGTCCTACATACACTTTTGTGATCCTGGAAAGCAGCAGCTCTATTGATTGAGTTCCTGGGTTTTTTTTTAATCTGTTGTAGTGCATCTGTTCGTAAAAGGTACGATTGGAGCCATATCACCTTTTGGCTGTGCTCTCCCCACAGTCTTTATCAGTGTCAGGCCAGGTCAGTGCTTTGAGGAAAGGTTGCTAAGAGAGACTGAGCACAAAGCTTTCCAAACCGCCTGTCTTGGTGATAAGACACAAACCAGAGGAGTGGTGCCTGTGATCATCGAATGTTTCCTGGCAATTTTTTTTGCAAAAGAAATACTTTTAACTTTAAGAAAAGCTACACTTTGAGTAGGAGATTATTCTGTATGTTTCTTTGAAATCTGCTTTTACTGAAGATGGATGTGCTACTTAGCGTTTATCTGAAATTGTTACTGAATAGTGATACTGCGCTCTGTGAAATCATCGCTGGGAGCTGTCTCAGCTTCAGCTGTGTTGGCTGCAGTCCTTCACAGAGATGTTTAACTGCATCCTTGCTATTTCGAATTTACTGGCTTTATTTACCTGTGGTGTGGCAGGAGTTAATCTTTTAAATTAGCCCAACTACTGCGTGCTGAAAGAAGAATTTTTGAAAGTTGCTCTTGAGTTTAGTAATCAATGGGAATATCAAGTCTGGAAAAGACGTAGTTGGAAAACAGGGAGAGGAACTTGTGCCTCAAATCTGTTCACTTGAGGTTATCTGTGAGAGAGGGGTTATCTCTGGTAACCTTCCTTCACAAACAAAACTTGGCAATGTTGCTTAATTTATGACCATTTTAACTCCTTAGGGAAAAAAACCCCAACCCCAATAACCAAACAAACCACTTAGGCAGAAAATGTTAGAGAAGTGATGAGGGGAGTGTGATTTGGTAACGTTTCTGATGGTCAATCTGCAGCTAAGTGAGGAAATAATAGGAGGGTTATTATAAGAATCCTAAATCTTACGGATTTCCTAAATACCTGCATATAGGTCCAAATACCTCTTTTTGCTGCAGAGGAGCCTTGTGCATAAACCTTGTCATTATCTGGACCCTGTTTGCAATTTTCTGTGAATTTGTTCCATAGCTGATAAACTGCCATTTCTGTCTCTGAAACTGCTGAAGTTGAGGGTCTGACTTTTGAGATGTTTTGGAACAGCGTAGTGTTGCATAACAACATTGTTTTTTCTGTGTAACAGTCGAAGTGTGGGAGTTGCGTTTCCTCAAGATTGATGGCTCTTGAAGTATTAGGAGGTGGAGATTCCTGTGTACATGGCCAGTAAAGCCAGAGGATATTTATAAATAAAATTAGAGCTATAAAACAATGGAGCAGAAATAACAATTGTCATTAACTTTGAGATTAACTCTAACGTAAAAGTGTGCTGTTTCTCACAGCTGGTTCAGCAATCTGTGTATGTGCTGTGGGCCAGATACTGCACGTCATGGGTCTGTCTTTATTGTGTTTGGACAAACTCCCTTTGGAGGCATTGTGCTGAGCCCCTAATTTGGTAAAGAACATTGTCACCTGCTGTCTTTTCTTTAATACGGTTGATGACTTCTGGCATCACAGGTGGAAACTTTGATTCAAAAGCTCTAAAATATTTGGGAAACGGATTGGAAATTATACCTGAAAAATCACGGTGCTTATGGGAAATCACTTCTGTCACTGTGGAATTTGTGCTGTATCTAACAGCCACATTGACACTGAGAGCACATGGGGGCAATTCCTGTCTCGGTGCCAAGTTTCTAAATTGTCTACAAATGACTTCAGGAAACACTGGTGAGCAATTTTCCTATTGCATATCATTTTGCTGATAATTTTTTTTTCTAGTTTTAGCTTAATATGTGTTACATTCACAATCTAATATTCGAAGGAAGCAGATGAAAGTTCTTGTTTTATTAATATTTCCTGTGCTTGGCCCTGCATCCTTTAGCAAACTCCTCAGATCTTGCCTGAACCTCCAGGTATCTGTGTGTCTGGAGCACCGTGTTTTCAAAACTTACTCAATGTCTTGCTGAACCTGGGAGGGGAATGATGTTTGGTGAATGTGAAATGGGATCGTCATAACTCTCTGCATCTGAATGTGCGTGGGAGTTGATAGAGAGAGAGCATAGCTTGGAAAATGTTTTGTTCTGTGTAAACTTGTTTTTTGTTTAAGTGCTCGTCATTATAGTACGCTGGTGCTAGTTAAACCTAGCATTTGTTCTCTTGTCTTCAAATCAGGGGAAACACATTTGTTAAAGAGAAGGTGCTGAGTTTTTCCAAAGCATATAAATTCCATAGGAAGTTACTGAGCCTTTGGTCTCAAGTTATTCTGATATCTTACTTTCTATTTCTAACGTGACTCCTGTATTATCTCTACGTTTAGGTACCTATAAGTGACAAGAAAATAATGACAATTGTAAATTTGGATTGTTGTTTGGGTGTACTTGGGCTTAGGTGTCTGTTTTATTTTAGCATATTGCCAGACTTCCAAAGAAACATTGCTGTTGCTTGTTGGATTTTTTGCTTTGTTTTGTTTTAGTTGTTTAAAAAATGCAGATACCAGCTGTGATTTAGTTTGGTGATGTTTATGACCTGCACATTAGCAAGCATGAATGTGCACCTATGCGTAATGAGTGTGAAGGAAACACTCTTCCCCTACAGTTGCTTTACTTTAAAGAACAAACACTTTAAATTGCACAGTTGGAAAACGGTTATTACAAGACCCCTACCTCTGTATAAAAGATATGCTGGATACTTTTTAAACCCAAGCCAGTGGAATGATTTCAGCAGTTGGAATTTGTCTGATGTCTGAAATGGCTGTGAGCCAAAAACACAAATGGAGAAGAAGAGAGGAATTACTGGCCTGCCTAGGAACTTGAGACAACTCTTGAAAGAAAAAAAACCCCTCTGTTGTAATTTAATGACCATTAAGCTTTGTAATTTTATTGTCAAAGGTAGATTTGATTGCTAATTCTGAAGGACAGAATGTCACTGTCATCTCTTCGTAAGTTGATTTAAAATCTGATTAAGAGGGTCATTGGCCCTCTTAACATCTCCTTAAACATCTGCCACATCTGCACCAAAGGTTTGATGGCTGTTATTTCTGCTGGCTCCTTATGTTTCACTCTTGGCTGCCATGCTGGTGTATTGATGGCGCAATTAGTATGTGCATATGGACTACTTAAAAATCAAGTGCACAGCGGTAGGTAGTAAGTATTGGGGCTTGGTTTTATTCCAAAACTTTTTGTCTTTAGATTTGAATAGTGTCTTGGTTTATGTCTTTTTCTTTTCTTTTTTCTTTTTTCCATATTCTCCCACTCCCATGTTTTAAGGGCCCCCAGAAGTTCAGAGAACTTATCCCCTTTGTCTATTTCTTTTTCTCTCTAACTACAGTCAGTCTTCTGGCCAGTAAACAGTGCATCTCAAGTGTACTCAAGTATAACTTATATTTTCCAGGCTTCTTGTTTTGGCTTCTTCCACCAGTGTTTCTGGGCCACAGCATGGAGAGGTGTCTGTCACAGACGGGCAGAAAAGAAAAAGCATGTTTTCCCATATGTATCTGCTTGAATCTCCAAAAATACTTACCTGTGGGAATGCTTTATGCTAATTTTGCTAAAGAACAAATGAAGTACACTTGCCAAGGTTAACTTAGGACTAAGTAAGGAGAAAGGTAACTGCCTTGCTGAGCAAGCTGCTTGAAAGCCAGGGCTTCTGTGTTCGCTATTGACTCTCTCTAGCCTTTGCAACTCCCGAATTCAAGGACTGAATGCAATCACTTGCTTTAGTCTTGTCTCAGAAATCCAAAGCGTTCCATTTTTTCATTTGATTGATTTTTTTCTTTATATTATTCTTCACAGACATTATACTGTCTGAAGGAGGGAGCACTGAGTAGTTTTGGAAGCTCTGAGACACATAAAGGAGAGAGAAAGAGGAAGCATACGTGAATGTATGGATCAATTTGAGCTCCTTTCTCTTTCCTTGATTACTATTTTTTTTTTTGTTTTTTGTTTTTTAGTGGTTTGCTTGGGTCAGCACTGATTGAATTTAAAAGAGTATCTGCTTTTCTGTGGCATCTGCAGTGTCTTGCACTTTGACTTGTAATTGATGTCTGTGCTGCCTTTGTCTTCCCAGGTTGTCCCAGTATGCCCAGGAACTCCTGGGTAGGTGTGGAGACCCTGGACAAGTGTGGTCTCTGTACCTAACCAGTAATGGCTAGTCTACATGTATTTGCTTTTATTTTTTATCTTTAGTTGACCTCTCTCCAGTTTGCTTGCCACAGGCTGGCGGTCTATCGCCATTGAATCCCAGCTTTTACAATCATTACCTAAATAAACCACTAAACAAACCTAAATGGTGCTGCTGGGTCCATAATGTGATTCGCTTTCTCTCCCTATGGGCTGGTGTAGCTTTGTGTGCCAGGCTGTGCTTACACCCTCAAAGTCGAGCTTGCAATCCTGGCTAGTGGCAAAAGGGGCGATTTCAAAACATGCTGAGGATTGTAAGGAAGAAAAGAGACTTTCAGTTATTGTGATCCCTGGGCTGAAGAGGTTAAAGTTGTGACCAGAGCGGTCACTTCTGTAGGATCAGCAGCATTGTTGTATGGAATTCACCGTGCCCAGCCGGGCATTGTATCAGTGGGAACAGTGCAAGTACAGGACTTATGCTATTCATGGGGTGGTCCAACAACTGACATAAACTCACTGATTGATTTTATTTAACTAAAGGGTTTATTTATAGAATTTTAAAAGTAAGTGTAGGAGCCGTGAAGAATGTATCATCAGTCATGTATTTTGCTATTAAAATCTGACGCTGTAGACTGGACTGAGCCATAATGCTTACACGGATAGAAAATGTTTAGTTCCCTTCATTGATTGCTGTGTTCACAGGCTGTGTTGAAAGGCTTTGGTGTTTTCATCTTGTGTAAAGAATCCAAGTAAAGTTGAAAGCAGCAAAGCTTTTAATTGGGATAAAATTTGTGCATTGAGATATGGCAGTAAAAAGCAAACATGACAGAGCTCCGAGAAGTGTTGCAGAGAGCAATCTTCATCTGGCTCAAGGAGATGATGCACAAGATGGGACCTAACAGACCATTTCAATATTTGATTTTTGTGATTCTGTCAAATCTTTAAAGACCTGGCAGCAGGCTTTGATCTCCAAGACAAAGGGTGAAAGGAAAACCAAGGCTCTACGTATCCTGTTGCTTTCTGTGCTGGGAGCAGCTGAAGAGATACCCGATTATTGCTGGGTTTTGCCTTCTCATTAGAAACACCAAAAGAACAGGAGCTGAGCCAAAAATTTCAGTTGCAAATTGAGTGTTTAAAGAAATATGTGTGAAGGTCTCTGCCTCAACTAGGAGTTTATAGTCATGGTGTCAGTGGAGATAGATAATAGAATAAATTACATCATTAAAACCCGGCTGTTTGCAAGGGAAAAGCCCTATAAATAGGGGGGGTTGGCTCTGCAAGTGCAGGTCAGCCTTCTTGTGCTGCTGGAGGAAATGCTGTGTGCTGTCATACATCTGCTCATGGTTTATTCACTAAGTGGTAAGACATTAAGGACTTCATCACACCACACTAAAGTGAACAACTGAGCTGTCTTTAACCTCAGTGGGAGAGAAGTATTTCAGGGAGGGAGCTAAGTAAGTTTTCTGAAGTTTGGCATCACAACATTTTGCTCATTGTAGGAGTAACCACAATTCCACGGTGTAATGGTGCACAGTAAATGGTGTGGCTGCTTTCTCCCAGGTGGAAACTGGGCTGAAAGGTGACGTGATGTGCGTAGGTGCCTGTTCAGTGCGGTGCTGGAAACAGAATCTGGGAAGTCTCAGTTTCTAGTTTTCCTGTAAACTGTAAAGGATGTACTGGACATGGCGAGCCATGGTCTCCTCTGTGCAGGGGACTGTGATGGGGTGGAACAAAATCCCTTATGAGTTAATGTAAGCAGGCTGATTTAAATAATTTAAATTCAGTTGGGACAGAAAGGATTACTGCCTGTCAAGTGCACGGAGCAGCCATAAGCTACGTGAGGCTCTGTGTCTTTCATCTAGCCATTTTTGTTCTGTTAAATACATATGCTGCTATATTTGCCAGGAACTCCAACTAAAACGAGAATATGTATGCCAGGTATTTCACAGAAAAGACGAGTCCCCCTGATCCATGCTTCTGGAAGTAGGTGAGAATGAAAGGGGAATGGAAGGAGATGAAAAGAATGCAGGTAATGATTATTCTGGGCATATAAAATGTGGTTTATGCATATATTAAAAACTGTACACACGTTGATAGATGTATACATTTACATATGTATAAATTTCATTCAGTACTGTATCAAAAATCATGAGTAGTGTCTCCAAAGAAGAGAAAATTGTGGTGGTGACTGCAGATCAGGTGGGTAAAGGCAGGAGGGAGGGCAGAGCCCATGTAAAACATTGCTTTTACATTAGCATACATGTCTTCTGGTGCGTTAGCACAATAGCTCCTGAGCTGATCGTGCAAATGTGTTCACCTTTTTGTTAGCAGCTGCTCCCAAAAGCTGAAAGCAAACCGGGGAACTGTCTCTGAGTAACTGCTTCCTAGTGATTTTTTGGTTCATTCCTC
>VXBJ01002308.1:519177-538972 GCA_013400055.1 Nycticryphes semicollaris
CCCCCCCCCAAATTGATCTGCTCTGAAAATTGTATCATAGTTGAATTCACTTAAACTACAAAGCCAGTCGAGAGGCTCGTAGTGTGGTCTGCAGGCAAGTAGGGGAAATTTTGTCTTAATCAATGTACAGTTCTCCATGCCATGAAAGAAAATTAGCCGTGTAGATACAAAAGAAGGACAAAGCAGGCACACACTGCAGTTCAGAAAACTTTCCATCATTTCTGCTGAATAGGGACCTAGTGTTGCTTTTTCTATAGAGCAACGTTCCATTTGTTTCAAGGAAATTCTGAAATTGGAGACCGAGAGGAGTTAGGAGGGAGGCTCATTAGAGGAACTCTGCTGTAAGGAGTGCTTCCCAAAATTAAACAGGCTCTTCAAAGGAAGTGCAAAAGTCTGCCCTCAGACTTGCATCTAAGTTTTGATTAAGACGTATAGTTCTCCCCCTGTGTGGGGATTTGTCCTGTGAATGGCAGTGCCAGGTTTGGAAGAGCAGAAGAGCTGAGTCAGGAGTCATTAGCTGCTCTGTCTCCAGGAATCTTGTGTGGAGGGAAGAGGAGGAAGCAGTGAGGTCTCTGCAAAGTTCCTAGTGTCCAAAGAGTGCATTTTTCAAAGCGCAGTGGGCCAGGCTCTTCTAAGGGAGAGGAGTCAACACTGATCTCATGGCAGGGGAGGTATTCATATGGAATGTTTCCATTCATTGTAAGATTTCTCCTCTTGGTCCTCATGGGGGTTGTGTGGCCCATGGTGTGATCTGTGCCTGACTTCACTCGGGTCCTGCTTTTTCCTTTTTGTGTAAGTGGGACTGTTGGAGTCTGAATTAATGAAAGCATCCTCATTGTTCTCATGGTTTGGAAGACCAATGTCTGTGGAGTTTTATAAAAAACAACTTGTGAACACATTCTTCAACCTGTGAGGATTCAGACTGAGGGTACTTCAGTCTCTGGATCCTGCAAGTCACACCCTAAGTTTGTCAGGGGACTGAGACCCACAAGAGACGGTGCATCTCTCCAGTAGCTGAGAGGAACAGGGGGATCCAAGAGCACTTTGAAGGCAGGAGATAAGGATGGCTCCTTGCAGGATGAGGCTGAGCTTGGATTTGTACTGTTGATGTGAGCTGGCCAGACTTCTAGCTGTTGCATTTCTTTTTTAAATGTGAGAACTACAAAGAGGAAACATCTGGACAATGCAAAAAAAAAAAAAAAAAGGCAGTTCATTCCAATTCTGTCCAGCAGGTTTCTCTTTCCCAAGTACAGCACTGAAGTCTTACTGGCTCATCCTTTTGTTGTTGTCTTTTTGTCTTTCTTTTCCCTTGAGCGACCTCTCCTGTTTTCTTTGTAACCCTCTCACTGGGATGTACTGTAACGTGCAGAACTCATTTTACTCCTTCCCTAATCTCAATAGTAGCTTGTGAGGAAGTAGAGATAAATCCTTCCAGACTTGAGCAAGTTCTATTAGGATGCTCTGACCGACCCTGAACCAGTAATGACAGAGATCAACTTACTTAGCTGTAAGCAGGACCAGTAAGACTTGACAGGTGGGTTTTTGTTTGTTTATCATGGGATCTCTTAGTTCTTTGTGGGACACCAGCAGTTGTCTGTGTTGATCAGACAATGTAATGTGATTTCTGAACTGTTCCTCTCTCTGCTCCCTGTTTGCTCAGGTCTAGGAAGGATGATGAGGTTGTGGAGCTATGCTGCATTCTCTCCTGGGCGGAATTAAAATTAGATACTAGACTTCAGACTTTCTGAATGGATTTTTTTTCAAGTGAAGGTTACATTAGTGATTTTCCTGCAGTCTGAGGGCTCTACTTAATTTGTCAAAAATTGAAGTGGTTTCTAGCAGTTCTGAAGCAACCTTTTGGGACTTTGGCATCCACCACTACTAAGGTGCAGCAGTGCACGTATAAAGTAGAAACCTCCCTCTATTAAAGTGGCTATTGCAGGCTTTCAGAGGACATCGTTTCATTTAACACTCATTGTGTCTGTGCCTCTTAAGTAGCTTATTATTTAATAAGAAAAGTTCCAGTCTGTAATATCAGAGGGTGACGTTGGGGCTATGGCTCGGTGTCACTGTATGATTTCCCACAGAGGCCACCAGTGCTGGTGCTCCGTGCACATCCCTTGCCCTGGTGTTTGTGGAGCTGCTGTGAAGGAGGCAGGGACCTGACCCCGCTTAAAAAAATTATTTAAGCTTCATCAGTTTCTGAAGTGCTGGTGAACAGTTTGTATCATGAAGCCAGGACCTGGGGCAGAAAGAGGTTAAAACTTACCCGGTGTTCTTATAGACTGGAAATAGAAACTTGTCCCTCTAATTCCTGGTCTCTTAGCTGCGACCAGACCATCTTTTTGTCATCTGAACTGGCATCTAGTTTTCACTGTTGCTGCCTATTATGTGCCCTGGTGTAGTGTCTCTATTCTTTGTGCTACCCCCTGTATCTAGCAACTTGATTTTTTGCCATACCAATTAAGCAAGTCTAAATTGGCGTTCTGCTCATTCTCTTCCTTCTCTCCCTGGCTCCTGGCATTGCTCTCCCGTCCCCTTCCTGTGTGCTGGCACGGGCTTTGCTCCTTCTTGCAGTGAGGTGGTTCAAAAAGTTGAACTGGCAGAAAACTCTTCCTTGCAGAGAGAAGGAAGAATATGTATATTTTATCCTTTTTCTCCCCGCCCACCCCCCCAGGTAAAACATGATGGATGTAGGCTTCTACCTCTGGCGTGAGTTTCCACTGCGGAGCTGTGCATCAGAAGGGTGCCTGATGAGTGAGCCTCCATCAATGATTAGGGCTTCTGTGCAATAAATTATATAAAAAGATGTTATTTGATGCTCCCTCTTTATACTTTTTTTTTTTTGTCTCTTAGAAATCAAAATGAAATATTGTAACACTCCCTTGCCTATGTTTAGCATGTCCGCTGACTTGCCATTTTGGAAGTAGAACCATTTCTATTTTTAGAGCTCAGCTTCCTGTTTGAGCTCTCTTTAAGTTTGTCCTTTGCCTAACACAGTCAAACTCTTTAAAAAAAATCTTAGTTAAACTGGGACAGTTTTGCTAAAAAGAGTTTTGTTCATGTCCGGTTATAAACAGCAGTAAATCCGCTTTAGATGAACGTTGTAATAAAAATTCAACCTTTCCATGTATTTCCATGACGTCAAAACATGAAAGTGAAACTGAACTGATGTGTTGATGTGGTCAGCTCAAAGCCTCTGCCTACAAATGCATTTAAAATGTAGTTGTCCACTTGGGAAGATTAACCAGAACAGCTATTTTGGAATAACTCCCCATAGTCACACTGTTCTTCTGAAATAAGCATCCTCTGATTTAGCTCATGCAAACTTGAAAAAAAGCCACCTTATTCTGGGGGGCTAGCACCCAAAATCCTCAATATTGCATGGTACATGTCATGGTTTAGTTTCTTAATTTACCTTAGTCCAAAATGACCTTCACGTGTAGCTATGCCTTTACCTAAAGGATATATATTAATATCAGAATGTTCTGGAGGTCTGACATAACCACAGCTATGTGCATCTTAAGGTGTCCTCATTAAAGCGTGGATACTAGACGTGTGGTGGTATTGCCAAGGCTTTGATGGGACACCTTTAGATACCAGTCTAGACCAAAGGAGAGCTGCAGGATTGCTGATATAATTCACTAGAAAAATGGAAAAAGGACAATATTTTCCTGATATCTTAGTAATCTCCATTTGCTTGTCCCAGAGTTGGAGGATCAAAGCGAGGGAAAGTCGGGGTTGCACAGCCATGAGAGCAGAGGTGAGACCTTCGAGGAGCTTTTGAATTATCTCAGCTATCTCCCAAACTCTCTCTTTGATGGTGAGGTATGCTCCATCCCTCCAGCTTCCCACCGTTAATCTTACTGGTGCAGTGCATCAGAACAAAGTGTAGCTTGAAATTTACAATGTAGTAAGGCCATAAGAAATGAAATTGTCCTCTCCTTGGTGGGGTGTGGTTCTGCTTCACAGGCAGCTTTTATAAAAACAAAAGGAGAATAGATTGCACTGATCCAATCAATGCTCCTTTGTACTTGTCTGTAGGAAAATAAAGAACTCTGCTATTGCCAGATTAACAGGTCACTTAATGGAATAATTGAATTTCTGTTGGACTTTTAGTATGCAAAGATGCCCTTGAGAGTGTAGAATATGTTATAAAATGCTATTAACATGAAATTATTTATTTTTATAACATTTTTCCTGTATTTTGTCTGTTACTGCTAGATACATTTTTATGTTGAGACATTTTATGATACAATCAATAGTCTTAAAGTAGATTTGACAGATAAATAAAACATAAGATTTTCACAAAGTTATATCCCTTCCCACTTTCCTCAGAAACTTGTATTACTTTGCTTTCTGTAGTTCTTTGTGTGCCAGCTCTGCCTTTTCAGCTACCTGGAGTATATTTATCCTATAGGTTAATGCGTTTGGATACTTTACACAAATTAAAAGTAAAATGTTAATCTTTGTATATGGATGATTTTTTTTTCCCCATGTAGTTTTCTCTGCGATTCTCTCAGTGATTCAACGAATCACTGAAAATTACAGTTTATGTTTTGGGTAGATGTAAGGATACTAATTGATTCTATAGAATGCCTCTCAAATCCATTATTTTCCCTGAGCCTCTTCCTTGAGTCGTGTCCCGTAGCATTAAGCCTTAAGAATTTTTGCTGCTGTAAGCTTTTCCTGTGGACATGCTCTAAATACCTTGCCTTTTGTTGTGTGAAAAAAAAAACCCTAATAACATGGCTTATTGTAATTTGGCAGTTTTATACCAAATGATAACGCTGCAGACACTGAATATGGGAAGGAGAGGGCAGGTGCATGTCAGGTACTCCTGGCTTTACGTGTGTGTAAGGAGGAAATAATTTAACCCCACAGATAAGGCTCCTGCTCAGCAGCCAGTGTGGTGTGTGCTGGGGAGCTGTGGGAGCAGCTACCTGGGCGAGGAGGGGTATAGAGGAAGGGCAGAGGGATCCAGGTGGCTTGAGCATCCTTGTTTCATGGTGGACCAGGCTGTGCTGGGTGAGAAAATCAACTATGAGGCGTGTGGTGATGTGTGCAAGTGTCCGAGCTGGACTCTGATTTCCCTTTGTTCTTCTGTGCCCTCTGCTGGATCTGGGAGCGATGGTATCGGTACGCGTCTCTCTTCAGTTGTTCTTACCCCGAAATGCAGGGAATGTCGTGAATAGCTCCACTTGAGCAAGGACTTTCTGTTCCGATTCACAGCCCTCCCAGATAGTATGGGATATCTTAAGTGTCTCCTGTGGATAGCAGAAGAATACGTGCTTTCCAGCTCTGGGAGCTCCAGGGGGATTAACTGGGATGCAAGTCAAAGCCTCAGTCTTTAGGTACAATTAACCCGCTAGTGAAGCTAACAGATTTCCTAAGGCTCTGCCAAAAATCCTCCTTTACAAACCAAGGATTTTTTTTTTCCCCTGTAAGAAGCACAAAGATTAGACAAGCCCAGCAGGCTTGTCCCTCTGCCTTGGTTTCTGGTTATAGACACTGTAGTGTACCTTGGGCACAGATCTTACTTCAGTCACAAAGAGTTAAAATAATTCCCCAATTGTGCTCTTAATGGAGAGCCTTGCTAATTATTCTTACAGAATCCTCCTCTTCGGTGGGAGAGTTGCACCTTTTCCTGCCAGTGGTGCCCTGGGGAAGAGACAGCAGCTTAGAAAATGCTGGTGTAATTTTCACCTCCGATTCACACCCCCTGTGCATTTCTTGTATTCTACTGCATGGTTCACATTTGCTTTGCTTATGAACCACCTCTTGCTTCCACTGCTCCGAATATCAATACTAAATCCACGTCAGGGGAAAGGATATGGGCTGTTTTGAAGGCTGGAGTCTGGTAGCCTGGATAATGCAAGTCTGAAGCTGTTTCAGGTCAAGGCACCTTTTTAGAAATGGACAGGGCAACTGTTGGCCCCCAGAGGAGATATTTATGGTCCCAGAATTTTCCAATCACCATTCCCTCTCTGACAAATCATTACAATATTCTATACGTGAAGCAAAATGTGGGTGCAAATTCTGCAGGGGAGACTGATGAGAGCTTTGCTGAATGACTGCAGAGCTGGAGCCTGTCACTCCTGAAGTCTCTCTCTGGGGTGGACTTGGCAAAGCTGTGATTTGTGAAAGCTGATGCAGGGAAGGTGTCTGTGTAACTTATGTTCATGAAGTGCAGTTCTCTTTCTGACTAGAGGACAAGGTTTGCCGCCCTGTTGCTCTCAAAATACTTTTGCTGAGAAGCCCAGAACAGAGAGGAGCAAATCTCTGCACTACACTGACTTGTACAGGGTTGGGCAGTGGGAGGCAGGGACTTCAATGTACAAAATAATATGATATTTTAGCGTATAGCAGTGTTACAGGATTTTATCTGTTAAAACCTTTACAGCATGTTGGTCACTAGGCCTCTAAATAAAGGGAACAGATATTATATATGCTATTCTACTCTTAATTTTACTGTGGATTTTACTGTTATGTGGGGTAACTTGGGGTTTTTTTTTAAGGTTTTGAATGAAGCATAGTTCTAAAGTAGCTCTTCCTGATTGAGTTGATTTCCCAGTTCACATCTCTGCAACTGATTCTTCCCTCTCCTCCTGGCTTTTGTCTGTTCCTCTTGTCAAAGATGGCGCTAGCTTGTTTCTTAGTTACTGTCTTTGTGATCCTTGGGGGATTCACTTGTGCTTGATGAGTAAGCAGCTGTAGAGGAGGAAGATGTTTCTTCTTTAGGCTGTAAAATCCCTTCTAGTGAACCCTAGCATTCCCACTTTGCCTCTAAGTCACATCTGCTGCAGGAGACGAAACAACACCTCTTAATCCTGCACTGTCCAGACGTTCTCCAGTCACGAGCTGTGTTGGAAAATATTCCTGGGAATGAGGATGAGGTTATGCATGGAGCATTGAAGCTTCCTGTGTCAGCAGTAAGAGATGCCCTTTGCCAGCTAGAGATGAAGGTATACATTACTCCACACGCAGCAACTGATGAGCTGGAAGCGAGGAATATGGCCTGTACGAGGGCAAGAGGCTGCCAGGGTTGCTAGGGTCCTGTTAGGATTCAGTGGGTTGCACTGGGCTTCCTTGAGTGGGGTCCCTTCCTGGAGGACAGGGTGAGAGCATGGCAGGAGGATATTTAGGAATTGGGTAACAGAAATGGTACATCAGGTAAAATGCATGTCAGAAATGTTCAGCAATTCAGCCCGACCTGAGATCTCTCAGGCTGCCACCGGTTTTTGGAGCCTCTGTATGGATCTTTCCCTTGTCCTTTACCTTGCCTCTGCTCCTGGGTGATATTCTTTAACCTTCTCCTGCGGGCAGGAAATAGAAGAAAGAGCTGATAATCTTTTCAGGAAAGAGGAGCTGAAGCTGGCAGTAAGCCAGACCCGCTCGGAAGTGGGCAGTGAGTGCGAGGCTGTTAACCTGTAATTATACGTCTCAAATTTTGCGAGCAGTACTTCAGGAATCATTATGCATTGGCTTGGTTGATAGTACTGCCGTTTAAGAGAAAAACATCCCCTCAAATTACTCTTTAATTTGGAAGTCAAGAGACTATCAATTCAAATCTTAGCTCTTCTGCCCGTAATTGATAATCATGTACATTTAACAAAACTGCTGTTGAACTGGACCTCTTATTTTGGATTCATCAGGTAACTGCTGATTTTTATTTCTGATTTTTTTTTAACAGAAAGGATAATTGAGAGGCCACAGAAGGTTGCTTCCAGCAAAGCTGAGGTCAAACCTAGCCCATAATATGGCAGAACCCAGCCGCTGCCACGCAGTCCTTTGAATATTACTTTTTGGTATCTGTGTACTTAACCCCTGTGGGCTGCAGCCGCTGCTTTAAACCCCAGAAATCAGATTGGCTTTTATTCAGGGGCTGTTTAACAGGACTTCACCCCAGCTGCTAACCTCTTGAGTTTAAAAAAGACTTTCCCCCTAGATAGTTAACAGTTAAAAAAAAAAACCCACCACGACAAAACACCCCAACTCAAAAGTATTATGTACTTTGTTTCAAACATGCAAATCCCAAATTTAAGGAATCTTGTGCTTTTGCACACACTTTCTCCCCATTCTGCCTCAAGGTGGCAACACTGCAGGCCCCATTCCCAGCTCAGAGGAAGGATGAAATCCTGCTCACTGGCCTTGTAGTGCAGAGTTTGACTGACGGGCCAGTGGGACTGATCCAGATTTACACTGTATAAATTTTTCTTTTTGATTACAAAGCTTTATGGTCTTGAGTTCCTTTCCAGAATCATTATCGCATCTGTCACTGTCATTGCTATCAGTGGCTAAGGATGTTTTTAATGGAGTGATGCAATCCAAGCTATCATTCTTGTGAAATACTGCTCCCAAGCACACAATAGGCCAGGTGCTGTAATTATTAATAATTCCCTCTGATGGGATATAGCAACCCTCCGTTTTGGTTTAATGCAATTTATTTTGAGTTATTCCTTCGGCAGTGAAAATGGGTTTGGAGTGATTTTTTGGAAGCGTTGCGAGTTTGTTTGCTGGAATCCTTCTCTCCTGGAAATGAGGCATGTCTCTCATGGGCTCCCGTTCGCTCACACACAAATGAACTGCTAATTAGGATGATGAAATTGCTGGGAGAGGTGAAACCTTCCAGTTGGCCAAAGAGAAGATTGTGGATTAATCTGTGTAAAGCTGAAGGCTCAACTAGAACTGCTGTTCAACATTCTGGTGCTAATGAGACTTGTATGTCTGCTACTTGAGAAGCTGAAAGTACGTCCTGTAGTTTTTGTTGAGACCTCCAAAGTGGGGGCTTGCTCTTCTACAGCGTTTAATGCTTTCGTCTCCACCGACGATGACGGGAATTGAGGATGCTCAGCAATCTGTATAAGGTGTTCAGCAGTTCATAGCATCCAGTGATGCAAAGCAGTTTGCTCTTTATGGATAATTTCTGTACATGAGCAAAAGCATCCTGAGAGGCATGTGGATGTTTAGAAAATTGCAGAGTATGATTTGGAGAGCTATTTGTCTTGCAGGCCCCCTGCTACCATATTATATCGCTTCTTCATAATTTTTAATGTACTTTTGCTCATGTCAATTCATGAAAAGGAGGAAACTCGCCATCTCTCTGAAGCAGAGAGACACCAAGTGATTTGTGCAGTGTCTTACTGAGCACGAAGTCCACTTCCAAGGTAGTTCCCTGCTCATTGTTGAAGTTGCTCAGGACCTGTGGAGGGACTGATGCTGATCTCTCATCCTCTGGTAACAGTTTCCCTGCAGTCATTGAGAATTTATACACACACACATATATAAAATAATATAATTTATCTACATATATAACTAAAGCAAAGGTACATGTTTTGTACACAGTGTCTCTGTGCATTTGCAGGAAGCCGACGGATAGTGGACGTGATGGATGTGAACACTCAAAAAGGTGTTGAAATGAGCATGTCTCAGTTTGTGAGATACTACGAGACACCAGAGGCCCAGCGTGAAAAACTCTACAATGTCATCAGCCTGGAGTTCAGTCACACTAAGCTGGAGAACATTGTCAAGCGTCCCAATGTGGTAAGGGAACCTGGAGTGATGGTGTTTATTTTCAGTTTCTTCCCAGACATCAGTTGCTTTGTAAGAAATAAACACGGAGTTTAAACAAGGTGAGGTGAAGCACCTGCGACTCCTGTCCGTTTAGTGTTAGGATCTCATTTTTGCCTAGGTGGAAAGTTCTTTGACAGTGAAACTTAATTTATAGGAATTAGGTGCCTGATGAGCTCTTAATCATGCAATTTGCACAAATAACCAATTCCTCTCAAGATATTTAAGGGAAATTCCATCCCAAATTAAGTACTTGTCTATTGTTTTTCCTCCTAAGGAGGAGGAAATTTAAAGCTATTATCAGGAAGCTTAAATTCCCTATATATGAGCCTTCCTATTAACTAAAAAATGTTCAGGGAGCTCCAAAGCAAAAAAATTGAAAACACATGTATTAAATGTCAAAATCTATATGTAATTAAATGAAAATAATTACTGCTATGTCAGAATTGGCAATGTCAGAGGAAGAGGGTAGATGTGTATACGTTTTTTTTAAAGGGAGAGTGCTTTGGGGATTTTGTTTCCTAGTGGAGTTACCAGCAGTGAAACCTTAAAGATGATTTCATTTATCGCTAAAATGAAGTCATGTGTGGGTGAGGATTAACAGCGGTGGGGGAAATGGCACTGGAGGTTTCAGAGCATCTCCTCAGGACACGTGGCAGAGACTTTGGGCATCAGTCCTGGTTGATCCAGGGAACAAAGGGACTTCCCAACATAGGAAGCATGTGCTACTTTTTCCTTCTGTATCTGCTCGTGGCACTTGTTGCATGTGAAGCTATAGCTCTATGATGTTTGGTTTTCAGATGCTTTTCTCCTCATTTCTAAATGCTATTCTAGTTATACCAGTGGTTTTTTGCACTGGGGACATCTCTTGCCTGTGCAGGCAGCATAAACACCACACTTCTGTCTGAACAGGTTGAAAATAGGTGGCAGCTCTAATTGCTGATTTGCAGAAGTAATTCTTAAATAGGCTTTTGTGTTCTGTTACGCACATACCACATTGAATATTAAGCACATATTTAGAAGTTTGTGCAGGTTTTTGCTGTCATCAGACACTAGTGGGCAGTTTGGAAGTGCTCTGGGGAGTTTCTGGTGCTCAGTTGATCCCAGTTTTCCCAAGCACATCATGCTCAATGAGCTTTTAAAACATCTGTGCAGATTTCCTGAGTGCTTAGGACTGAAAAATGCAATTCGGTACCTGTTACAACATGTAAATGAATACTTAGTATCTGTTTAATAGGGACTGAGTGCACAATTGTTTGTAAAAACAGTAATATTTAGATCTCTGGGAGATTTGCATTCCCATTAGGTACTTGGGGATAGACAAGAAGGTGCTGGAGGCTCAGAGAAAGTCCAGTGCATAAAGTCAGTTATTAGTTGAATACTATATTTGTGTAAGTGGATCTATGGAATTCTGCAGAGCTCTTTTGAGCTCACGTAAGGCAGAAATGCCTGATTCATGTTCCTACTTGTGTGAAGTCTTAGGCTGTAGTATCGGGATGTGGGAATAATTTTAGAACCAGGGCAGTAACCATCATTTTTTTTTTTTCATGTACAACTGTGATATTAATGAAATTAATTAATCTACTGGCTGCATTATCTCCCTTTGCCTTTTCTCAAAGACTGTTATCAACAGGACCTGGTGCTGATGGAGAAATAGATAAGGGTCAGCCCTAATTTGCAAGATTTTCATATGCTAATTGCCATGATATGAAAATCCTCTTGGGACACAAACAGTTGAGTTGACTCAGGAATAATGCTCTCGGGTGGGCCGAGAGCAGTCAAGAGCAAAGTGGGGTGCTAACCATGACTGAGTGGGACTTCTGCATCCATCCTTGCTGCACACAGTCAGAGGACAGCATTGTCACCAACGCCTAGGACAAGTCCTGCAGTCCTTAGTGGCCCATAATGGAGGTTCATTCACGCATGGCGATTTTTTGAGCTGGGTCGGGATGTGCAGCCACACTGTGGCCAAACACAGCACTACAGTTTGCCTTGTTGGACTCCCCCAAGCCGACTGGTGTTTTCCCTTGTTTTGAAACCTGGCACATGTGATCCACTTGCATAACCAGAAGGGAGTGTTCTGGAGAGCTACCACAGGCTCCACCATAAAACAGACCCAAAAAATGAGTCACAGGCTCGCCCTTGCTGTGGCTGTGACGGGCAGATTGCAGTTCATGCTCTGGCACCCAGCGCAGGAGCTGTGGTTCAATGTCTCTGAACAATCTTCAGTTTCCACCTCCTCCTCACCTTGTTGGCAGTATGTTTCCAATTGCTCGGTTGTTGCTGTTTTCTCCAGCTCACACTTCCTAAAAGATTGGCTTTTGGACAAGAACTTTGATGAATTTATACCCAAGTAAAACAATGAAGGCAATGCACAGTAAGCAATAATGTAATTACTCAAATCAGAATTTGACCAGAACAATGGTGTTAATGTTCCTTGAAATGTATGTTATTGGCAGAGTATAATCTCTTCTTTGTTAGTATTTTAATGTTCATATGTGCAATTTTTAGGCTATTGGCTACAAAGATGCATTTGAAAACAGACAGCAGGTGATGCTGCAAGAGAAGGTACTCACAGGTGCCCGTGGGTCACAATTTACACCCAGTTAAATTGCCTCCTGCAAAACTCTCCTCTGGGTTGCAGAGGGTGGAGTTGTGGTGATGAAGTGCTGCACCTCACCAGCTGGGTCTGTAGGGCTTTTGCTGAACAGCAAGGTTCTTGCTGTCTGAGAGCATCTGCTGGTTTGCTGCTGTCATTGGTAGAGTTTTAGCCCAACAGGAGTATATCCTACCACGTGGTCAGTAATTAACAGTTGATTTTGTGGGATTTTCAGGTGGACTTAGTCGACTGGGTGGATAATATGTGGCCCCAGCATTTGAAGGAGAGACAGACGGATGCTACCAATGCTATTTCTGAGATGAAATACCCCAAAGTGAAAAAGTAAGTTTGTTCAAGTCTTTAAAAAAAGCTCTACTCCTCCTTGATTAGTTCCTCTAAAGCTGGTAGGAGAGGAAATAATGATTTATTTATTTTTCACTGAGCAGGAAGCGGGGGGTGGTGTGACTGACCTGCTTGAGCTGTACAATACCTACTTGATGGACTGTAGCAGACTTTAAGGAGAACAATTTTGTAGTTGAGAATTTTGTGGATACTTCATATTCTTAAACCCTGTGGTTACAGTCTTTAAGAGAGGATTATCCTGTTCTAAATTTGAATATTTAGAAGTTCTGAACACATCTTATTCTAAGTATTTTTAATTGAGAAATAATCTAGAGTTTGCTGAATACAATCTTTCATCAAATTCCTTTGAAAAATGCATTTTTGTTTTTCTGTTTTGAGCAGCTCTGTTTCAAAAATGGGAGACTGACTTTCAACAGTAAATTCTCTAAAAGTGTTACCCACAGAAATCACTTTCCAGAACACAGCTGTCTCATGCAGTTCACGTGGTGTAGTCAAGGTACTTCTGTAGGCCGGGTTCAGATCCTTCCCAGGTTCTAAACTACTAATAGTTGAAAGGTTGTTAGATGAGAGTTGTTTTAATTCTAAGATGTCCCTGCTAATTGTAGGAGAGTTTGAACTGGATGATCTTTAAGTGTCCCTTCCAACCCAAACTATGCTACGGTTCTGTTTTGTGAAATGAACTCAAAGTCCACTTTTAATAGGTGTCTCCCCAAAAACCTCTGACACGGTCCTTCATGCTTGTTCATTTTTCTGTTGACTTTTTCAACAGCAAGGACTGGCTCTATAGGATTGGACTGACTCTGTAGGCTGTGTTTCCTGTTTCAGAGGGCTCACTCAGGGCAGGTTTGAGACTGAACGCAAGAGCAGTGTGTCCTGCTTCTGCCTGTCTTGGGTCTAGTTTTTGGGCCAGTTGTGATACTGTAACTCACCTTACTGTTTCCTCTGAATATCCTTGAAGCTGTTTTTATGTGATGTTTGGAAAAGGAAAGCACTTGTGCGCTGTTGGTTTCATAGGACTTGGTACAACTGAAATCAGTATTAATTACTGTTAATGATATAATAGCCATTGACCTATGTATGGCTGATGAACACCGTATAATCCTGGGAGCCCTTCACTGCTGTTTCTGTTTTAAAGGTATTTTCTGTTGGGCAGACCTAATGCTGATGGCATCCCAGGCTCTGCTGTTGAAACTTTTGCAAATCACTCAGAACTGTTTCAAAACTATAACGTCAAAAATAGATTGGTACTAACATATACATACATATACAAAGGAGTGTGCAGTCAGAAAGTGATTTACTCAGCATTTACTCTCATTCTGTAAAAAAGCAAACATTATGGAAGGTAAAGTTCTCCATAATAGAAGAGCCTCTGTGGCACACGTCACGGGGAAGCCTGGTTCTATGTTATGCTCAGCACCATTGATTTCAGTGAAAGCAAAAGACTCTGTCCTTCTGAAAAAAGTAATGTGCTAGTCAGGGTAACTAGATATGGACAGGAATGCCAAATTTCATACGTGCATTTGGAAATAAGTGCCTGGCCTAAGGTTGCACCATAAGCCCGTGGCGGGGCAGCAAATAGGACCCAGACAACTTGCTTCCCAAATGGTTAGTCTCTTAAATAATATTATGTATAATATAGTAGAGCTAAGACACTGAAATGTGATTTAGGGCTTTGGGATTCATGGATTGTACAAGGTAAGAAGTATAGAAAGTCATCCCTTTCTTAGAACAGGCACAGTGCAGATGCTGAAAAAAAATGCAGCAAGTAAACAAAGCAAGGCAGAGATGGTTTAAAGAATAAGGTAGCAACATGACTAGCAGAATTTAGTAGAAAAAGCAGAGTGTATTCTTGCAGTTCACTACTTGCATCATGAAATGCCAGATGGTAGGTTTCAAAGAGGGATTTTAGAGAAGTAGCAATTCAACAGATTTTGACATAGAGCTTTTCCCATGTGTGGGGGATGGCCTGGTAGAAAGGAAGGAGAAGCCTGATGAAGAAGCAAAGTCAGAGCCATTGAGGTTGCTGTCACTGGCAAAGCGAAGGTGAAGGTTGACAGCTTGATAAACTAGTAGATGTGATAGGTAAAGGGAAGCTAAACAGTGAAAGACTGTAAGCACTTGAAATGTGACAATAGAGTTTGATGTGAGGAAAAGGAGTTGCCATGTGTGAGAGAGAAAGGCAAGGGTGGTGCGGCTGGAGTGATGAGGGTGAGGATGTTGCTAGTGAGCATCATCTAGCATAAAGACTAAAGAAAGCTGATTTACAGTGCTGTTGGCACAAAACCCTCATCAGTCTGAAGAAGCAACAAAAAGCAATAACAAACACTGATATTGTGGGAGCACAAGAGAAGTTGTACTAGATCAAGACAAAGATCTGTGGTGCTCAGTAACCTGCCTGCTGCTGGCTGCTGTTGTAAATGCTGTAGGGAGAGACTAAGATCAGTGTTAGCATAAAATGATGCCCCTTAAAATTATCTTCTGAACTTCCACTGCCTGCAGCTCAGGCAGGGGCTACCCTGAGGTGGAAGTGGTTTCTGTGTTTTCTCTCTCAAGAGATTTCTCTTCCATGAACTTGTCCAGTTTAAATATGAACTCCTCAAGAGACTGGCTTTCTCCATCTTTGTAAATTCAGATGGACCCTTTCCTGTATGGATACTATCCCCAGTTATTGCTGTAAATACCCAGAGGGTATGAGCCTTATTTAAAGAGATCGTGTTCAATTGTGGAGCTAAATGTCAGTGCTGTCGCTTCTTTTTTGCTGCCCATTCTTTTATGTGAATCATCAATGTGAATATGCTTTATTAATGACTGTGGTTGCTCAGAAATGGGATTGTTTCATTTCATTCTTGTTCTTAGCATTCTCATAATACTAAGAGTTTGCAGTATGCGATACCCACCATTAACGTGTTCCCTACAAACAAAAAGCACTCCAGCGAAAGCGTTGTGGTTTTGCAGACACAGATGGCATTACCAGACACAAATGTCTGTCTTGGCTCCTGCACGTCAAGTTCCGTGCTGGGAGTGAAGTTAGAGAACACTCCATCTGCTGCGCTGCTTTGGTTACCAGGAGCACTCCGCGCGCTGGAGACTGCCCTGGCTTTCACTTGGACTTGCACCATTAACTTTTTTAAAAAAATTCTGGGTAATGAGGTTATTTTTCTATCTATAAGTAAACGACTACTTACTTAATAGGAGCCTTAGAGGACTGAATTAAGAGGGAAAATGGTTTATGTCAAAAATATGTAAAACTTTGAGTACTACCTCTTTAGGCAGTAAAACAACATGAGAAATTAAGGGGATGGCTAGCTGAGATTGTAGTGTGACAAACTTCAAACTGATATAAGTTGGCATTGCCCCTGAAAGAACAGTCCCATGTGCACATTGTCCCACCTTCATTGCTCAAACACTCTGTTGGGCAGCTGCAGATTAAACTGGGCCAGGGACTGGTCTGGCTGAAAACAGACTCAGAAATAAAGAAGAAAAATTGGTTACTTGTCAGGCCATCCAAACCACCACATGGCTGCATAAATGCTTGTGCCAACCAAAGGGCAGTGCAGAAGTGTGTGTGTGTGTGAGGAAATAAATAGAAGATCATTGGCAAACCCCTTCTGCAGCTCACGTAAGGTGCAGCGCCATGGGGTACCGGGTGAGCACAGTGAGCAGCTCACGGCCACCGAGGAAGCCTTCTCCTGCCTCTTCTCTTATGCACCCCTGGGTGCAAGTTCCTGCAAAGGGCCTTGGTGACATGGAAGCCTGATTGAGGGAGGGCAGTGTGCTGTGTAACCAGGAGCCAGGGCAGGAGGAAAAGGCAGGGCTGTTGTAACATCAGCTTCTTGTATCACCTGGGATGTCTGTGGTACCGCAAATCTAAGGGCAGGAAACTGACAGAAGGAAACTGAACTGGGCTCAGAACTCCTTCCTTTCCTTACAGTGCACCAAAACAAGCTCATATTTAGTTCTCTCTTCAAATTCAACCAGGACCCAAAGCAATTTAGATACAGCTAAGCCTGAACCAACCCAAAAAATGTAATTTGCTTTTTTGCTTATCAAAACGGATAGCCCTGCTGAAATAGGATAGGAGGAATGGTTGGACTGGATGATCTTGTAGGTCCTTTCCAACCTTGTGTTTCTATGATTCTATGAAATTATCTTCTCTGTTCATTACGTTCTGTGTTTGTAGCCTTGCAAGGCTATTTGCAAAGCAGCGGCAGTGAAATAGCAAGTGTGCCAGGACACGATGGCTATAGAAGTAGTAACAGGCACTTGTAACAACTTGATAAAGTTTGTGCTATGGAACAAATGAAAAAGGAAGCCTTAGTCTCTACAACGCCCTTTTTGCCTTCAGAATACTTCGTGTTGCTTAAAATATCTAAGCACTGCTATAATAGGTCTTTATATTGCTGTTATTCTTCAATTAAGGATGGAGTGTCTTGTATGAAACATCTACCTGTTCACAAAAGGATGCTTCTCTGTTACCATGTACTTAGCCCTATTTTCCCTCTCCTAGGCTGTAATCCTACCATCCATTCCTTTCCATTCATTCCTTTACTAAGTAGGGATGAATTTAAACAGATGCTAAAGTGTTCTGCTGAGCTGTGGTCTAATTACAAGCTGAGGGTGTGCCTCTGGAGACAGAGATTGCCCTTTGAATTGAGGGAGCTCCCAAGTCCCACAACGCAACCTGGTGCTGTTCTGTGCATGTGAGACACTTGTATGCACTTTGTATGTTATTTGTGAGTTACTTTTGATACAAACCCGCTCTATAAATATAATTAAGTACAAGAAAGTAAACCAATAAGCGTAAGTTCTTATTAAAACTTTCCAACCTAGCAAAGTAAATAAAATGTAATGTCTTCATGTCAGTGTGTTGGTCTCAAACACTCCTTTATGTAGAGCTTGGAGGACTTGCAGTGTCACATGTTGACTGTGGAACAAACTGGAACAAGCACTGGCATTTGAAATTTGTTTGTGGTGAGTCCTGAGCTGAACAGCCATGTCAAAAGGATGGAGAAATGAGTTGTGTCCTCATTGACACCAAAATGCTGTTCCAGGGGCAGACAGCCCCATCATGCTGTGAACCGGCAGCTTGGTTCATTTCCTTGTGGGAGCAGGTGCCATCTCAGAAATTTAAGCTTCCGATTTAAAAAAAAATAAGAGTAAAAAGCCACCAAACCCAAGAGGCCTGAGTCTGTGAGGTCCCCACAGGATTGGGGTGTCAGCCCACCTGCCCACACCTCGGTGGGGTTCACCTCAGGTGGGACTTGGGGCAAGGCTGGGAGGAGGAAGGTGCTGCCGCTTCACATTTGGCCCAGTGTGATCTGCGAGTGTAACTTCACAAAATATCTGGTGCAGGCTGAGGTGTGTGGCAGAAAATAGGCCTTCTCTTACCTCAGGTGTTGTTTCTGTCTGACTGACTCAGATTGTAACCCCCTCAGGGCAGGAACCGGGTCTTTCATGTGCTTTTTGAAGTGCCTGGTGCACGCACTGTGTGTAATGATTAGTTACTATCTGGCCTTGATAGGTGGTGGTGGTGGTGGTGGTTTGCTTCTCTGTCAGCTTGGAAGCTCTGAACTGGCTTTTACTGGAAGCGCTGGCTACCCCAGCCTGGATGCCACGCTCCTGAGAGGGGAACGGGCCCAGTGCCTTTTGTGCCGGCGGGAAGGCTGTGGGGCTGGCAGCCGGCTGGTCCCCAGGTCGCCTAGATGGGGCTGGAGGTGGGTGCCCTCCCTGAGGAGAAGCCGGGGCTCTTTCTTGAGGGGGTGATGTACCTTAGAAATTGGAATTTGGAACACGGGGGAGTCGGCCCTCTTCCCTGAGGGGCCCTCTTCCCAGAGGGGCCCTCCGTGAGGAGAAGCCGGGGTTTTTTTCCCTGAGGGGGGAGCCGAGGCCCTCCCTGAGAAGCCACTATCTCCCTGCGGGGGCCGGGGCCGCAGACGGGCCGGGCGGGCTGTCCCCGTGTCTCCCGGGTGACAATGGTTTCTTTTGTCTTGCGGCGTAATTTGTGGCTTTCAGTTACAGGGCCCCAGTGTGGGAGTGTTGCTCGGTGCCGGTCAGGCCGTTAGCGTGAGGAGTCGCCCAAAGGTAGCTATTGTTTCCTGCCGTCTCCCCTCCAGCTCCCGCTTTTGCAGATGCTGTGAGGCCAGGCCTGGGAGAAGGGGACCCCGGGATGCCGCCGGGAACCGCCGCAGCCTTCTTCGCCCGAGGCTTGGGAGCACCTCTCCCGCCTGGGGGAGAGGAGGGACGCAGAGCAGGGCCTGCTCCTTTCCCCCCACTTTGGCACTTGCAGTTGGCTCATGGGTTTGTGGTATTCGGTTTCAGGCTTAGGGATTTCAACCAGCCGGCGCTGCTCCTGGGAGGAAGGAAGAGTGAGCTATACTTTTCTCATTGGCCCGAACAAAAAACAGAAGCCTCTGCTGGGGTTTGGGAGTGGTTTATGGGCTGAGCTCAGTGGCAGGGGAGCCCTTGCAATGCCAGAGGGAATAGAGCCGTATGGTGCGCTGTACCTATTGCGAGAGAAAAGGAGCTAAGCTGAGGGTAATGCTGCCTCTGCGTGTGCTCGCGTGTCTCCCCCCGAGTTCATGTGCATGTAACGCTGCGCCTCTGCCTTCCCCTGCCTCCCCGTGTGTGCCTGTGCCTGCGCGGCTCTGCCTTCGCATCCCGCCGTGTCCGTCGCTGTCTTTGTTTTCTCTGTTTGCTTGCGGGTTTGTAGCTATGCGTGGCGAGTGCATTGTGGGTTTGCCTGGGAGTGTGGTATCCGCGCTGGCTGATGGAGCGGTGTCTCTGTGTTGGTTCTGTGTTCCCAGCTCTCTGTGTTTGCTCAGTGGTTTAGCTTTATTTGTATCATCTCCCTCTTTTTTTTTTTTTTTTTTTTTTTTTTGCTTTTTTTGGATCCTCTCCCTCTTTTTTTTTTTTTTTTTTTTTGGCATCTCTGTGTATGTTCTTCCCTGTGAGTTTGCAGGTTACTCCATATTTCTTCGCATCATTTCTCTAACAAATTTCCCCAGATTTTTTGGGGGAAAGTTTCCCCTTTCCCCCACACTGCAAATCCTTCCTCCAAAATAACAATACCTTAACTTGAACAATTTCAGGCTTGTGGAGACCATAAAACAAACTCTTCAGGAGGGAAAAGAAGCTCCCCCCCCAACAGATTACAAGCAGCTGCATGTTTTAAAACCCTAACTGAGGCTGTGCAGGGAGATAAAGTGGAGTATGCAGGGATTGGATGTGGTAGCAGTTGTGGAAAGAAAAATGAAAAAAAATCAA
>VXBJ01002308.1:538983-589400 GCA_013400055.1 Nycticryphes semicollaris
TCAAAGTTGGGGCATCTTTTGCATCACCTGTATTTTCAGGGTGTAACTCTGGTCAGATTGTCTCCCCGTCCCCTGCGTGGGATCCTGTTCCTGTAACCCACTTTACCTACTCTGGCCCAGAGCGCGAAAGGCAGAGAGCTGCTCCCAGAGCACACAGTGGGATGTAGTTTCCACATTTCTTTCAACATGGATGCTGTGTTATGGCTTTATTTTTTTTTTTCCGTTCTCCCTTTTTATTTATTTATATATATATATATTTTTTTTATGGAAAAACCTGAAAAGTTGAGTCGTTGCCCAAATTAGCAGCTGTTAGTGCTGAGAAGCCGCTTGCTGAGGTTGGAGCGGAGCAGTGTATAAGATTAGCTGTGGCATGGAGCTGTGCTGGGACCATGTGACTGCGGTGTACATTGGAAGAGGAAGCTGTAGAGGTCAATGCAAAGGCATTGTGCCAGACTCTGGCAACAAGGGAGATTGCTATATGGCGGAAGATTGCTTTTTCAGGCTCCTGAGCCTTTTGGTATCTGTTGGGGTTGGACAAAAGCAGCCCTGTAAGGTTAGCAGTAGAAATTAAATGGCAAGGCTCGTTTGTGGATGGAAAGAAAAACTGTTGGTTTTTTGGGGTTTTTTTCCAGATGCTTTGTGGGTTTTTATTAATCACCATGTGTGGCTCTTTTAGTAAAACCACCTTTACTGGAATGGAAATTTGGAAATTGTTGTGTTTAGAGGATTTTCAAAAAAGCAGAGGGGAAAATGGTGAAAAACAAGGAAAAAAAAAAAGAGTTGTGTGTTCATAGTTTATATCTGCCTTGGTGTTTTCTCCCAAAACTAAATTTTAAGCACTTTGGTTTGAGAGAGAATTCAATCCTGTTACTTCCTCTCTGAACACAAATGGATCAACAGCTTCAAGTTTAGATTATTGACTACTGAGGAATAAATAAAACCAGGCCATTTATGCTCTTTCAGAATATCTTAATATGAATGGGTAATCCTCGGTAGCACTTAGACAATTTTTGTTAGTGTGATGTGTTTTACATCAAACCTTTTAGAAACTGAAAATAATTGATTCTATAAAGATTTGGATTTTTTACTTTAGAACAACATGAACCTCTAATACTGCCCACAAACAGAATTTCCATTTTTGGTTTTTTTTTCTTTTATGAGCAATTAGTCAATCTGTGACTTTTTGCAGTTTGGCTGGAAGAAAGGCAACTTCCTTTCCGGGCTTCTTTTATTGTTTTTAAATTCTATCTGACTTGTAATCAACAACATCTTGGAAGAGAAAACATAAAAGGAGAAATTAAAAAAAAAAATATTTGGGAGGGAAGGACTCATATTTTGAAATGGAGCATATTGAGAGTCTAGACAGCTTCTTGGCTAGCTGTGATTTTTGAAGCATCTGAAATACCCCAGGGGCAGAAAAAGCTTTCTTCCTGCTTCTGAAGGATTAAAACAAAAATAAAAAAAAAAATTGCCAGAGTGGGCAAGAGGAGAGACGTGTAATTGCACAAGGAGAGGTTTTAATTGTGAATTGAAGGCGCAGGACCTCTTTTGAAGCCCACAAATTGACTGTCTTCATGACAGCATTGCGTATCATTCTGTCAACTTGGGCTCAGGATGTGGTTGCTAGGCAGCGGGCTCTTATGTACCTATAGTCTCTCTGATTTGCCAGCCTTCTGCAGACACATGGTAAGGTCCTTTCCAGCCTATCATCTAGAGGGACTTTTGCACGCCGTCTGCATACTGCTGAGATTCTCTCTACCTGAATGTGATGAGAAAAAGACACAGTTAAATGAAACCTTTTTTCTTTTCTTTTTTTTTCTTTTTCTTCTGACAAATCCCATTCTGGTACCGTTTCCATAAACCCACCCTCCCCCCTTAAAAAAAAAAAAAAAAAGCCATGAAACGGAGACCGGAACAAGGAAAAGAGGTTAGTGGGTTAAGTGGTGTGTGTTTCCTGCGTTTGCAAAGGTGCCTATAGTGAGAAGGGCGGCTGTAATTCGGCCATTAGTTACAGATGGTGGCTGGAGGCTTGAGATTCATGCAGCAAGATGAGAGCTCTTGTATCTCTTTCCAGCGATGCTGACTTTAAACTGCTTTGAAAACCTGAATCAAGACGGCATAAAAAATAGTGGATTTGATAGTTAGCGATGCTGCCAGCTGGTTCCTTTATGTATTTTGATGCAGAAATGCTTAGAGATGTGAACAAAAAGGAGTTAATTTGCCAAACAAGGTTTCTGTCCCCCAGTCCTTGCAGAAATGGCATTAATAGCAAGTAGGTAAAGAACATTCAGGAGGATTTATAAGCAAATTAGATTTTTCAAAACTTTGTTCTTTGAAGCAATTTGTGGCAACTCTTGGTGAAGGTTATGTCTCTCAGGCAGTGAAGGAGAGCATTCAAAAGATCACCCTGGGCATTGGCAGTGGTATAAGACATATTTTGGAACAACAAAACTTTTAATGTTTTTCCATTCCTTAACTCTTATGGCTCTCATTCTGGTGGTACAAATAGTAAACTCAAACATGGAGATACTAATTTTTCAGCAGAAACCTGGTTATAGTTACTTCATGAGGCAAATCCCAGCACTATAAATGCACAAACTTAATTGGTGCAAACAGTATCACACATGCAGTTAACCTCTGCAAATTAAGAGGTGAAAAATCCTGTTTCAGACTGATTCATTTTTGTCCTTCATTCTGCTCACAGGTACTGTTTGATGAGTGTGAAAGGATGCTTCACTGATTTTCATATTGATTTTGGTGGCACTTCAGTGTGGTATCACGTTTTCCGTGGGGGAAAGGTAGGTAAACCTTTTTTGACATTTGTTTCTATTTCTCTGTGCCTCTTCCTCTTCTAGAGGGAGGGATTGCTTTCTTTTATTTTTCTTTTTTTTTTTTTTTTTCCTTTTTTTTCTAGGGGGAGAGGGACTAGTCAGTGATGAGTCTAGCTCAGGTAGCTTTGTTGATGTACAGGGAGTTTGCTGAACTAGAAGGACACTGTTCACCTTTATGAAACAAATGAGTGATTTATTTGAAATATAAAATGGGTTATTTGCTGCTGGTGGTGCTTTTAGGCTTGTTACTGCTGCATGGTTTAGCAGTGTCCTGCAGTGAGTACGTGGCTGTGTGTATCCTTGTTGGGTCAGGGTGCCCTCACAAGTCTCCTTCTGGAGCTAGAGCTTCTGTTTCCTGTTAGAGATTCCGTGTTCCTTTAGTGTGCACATGCACACTATGCTTGAACTGAAATATTACAGGATCCAGAAGCATTAAAATATACAGCATGTATGGCTACATTCACATCTTTACTGTTTTAGGTTGCTTTTCCCAATTCTAGTGTAGACAGCATATGTTGGGAACTGAAATAAATACAGCAGATTGAACATCTCTGTGGTACAGATACTGTTCATCTACATAGTCCAATGAAGTTGCACTGTACCAACACACTCTTGTGAACTGAAAGTAAACTGTGCAGGCATCTTTTAAGTAAGATGTTTCATGGAAGAGAGATGACAACTGACAGTTATCTTGCCGCTTCCAGCACATGGACTAATTGCTGCTGCTGCTGTCTGCTGTGTGCCTCTGTGTACAACACCTGGGAAACATGTTCTTTGCAGAAAGCAGACTTGGTGTTACGTGCTCATTTGCCTAACACATGATAACCTTGTTGGAATTTCTCAGCTGTTTATTTTTGTTGACTGTTGTTGGTGGTTAAATCTTGATTTTATTTTTAGATCTTCTGGTTGATTCCGCCTACTCTGCAGAATCTAGAACTTTATGAAGAATGGGTTCTCTCAGGAAAGCAAAGTGATATCTTTCTGGGAGACAGGGTGGAGCGATGCCAAAGAATTGAGCTGAAACAAGGCTATACGTTCTTCATTCCTTCAGGTATCACTTGTTAGCTAACTAGTTTTGCAATCAGTGAAACTGTGTTTGACTAACAGTTCCCTGTAAAACATTTATTTGCTTTTAAATCCGGTATTGACTTCTTTATTTGCTATGACAAAAGAAAGGCTGGGGACTGAATGCACGTAATTTTCCAGAAGCTGACCTGTCCAGACTGATGAAAAATGTATTGTGGTGAAGTGTGTGGAGTGATCACTAGTTCTGTACTGGGGAAAAGGAGAGAGGACTAGGGTCTATGGGGCTGTTAGTCCACCACTTCTCATCAAAGTCACACTGACTTTTGATATTGTTAGCTTTCTTGGAAATATATTTTTCTGCCCTTTCTGTTGTTTTTTCCTGGCGGGTTTCACCTGCAGTTCAGTGACCTGCTTCTTTGCCTCTGTCTGTAGCCAGAGATTGGTCTCGATTCCCCGATGGAGCTCAGTGGAGATTCCAGTACGGTGAAGAGCAGACTCTGTGCTCTCTCAGGGTTACTTCTTGGGGAAACAACTTTATTATCATGACTCTTTAGAACTTCCAGTGATGGAGGTTATGCTCGCTCTGGCCATCCTTTGGTAGTCTAATCACACTTAAATTTTCACACTGCTGCCCACCTCAGTAACAGTGTTGCACGATTCAGGCTTTTCTTGCAAAGCAACCCAATAGTTGCTGATTTAAGGCTGGTGGCTTCAGCCCTTTGTGCTCCTGCATAAACTGGATTAAGGGTAGTGCAGTCTGTAACGCTCCTCGTTTGAAATGATAACAGGCTTTGCTCTTTTTCACTATTATGAGACCATAAGTTTGTTTATAATAATATGTTGTCTCTGTCTAGTGGATCTTAGCAGGGAAATAAATGCTGGTGGCTTTTCTACAGACAAAGTCTTATAGATAGAGCAATTCTAGAGCTGAAGAACTGTGGAGGTGGAATTATTATTTTTTAATCCTGGAGACAGACAGCGTACAGGTCACATGAAGACAGCAACAACATTCTTGTCAACTAGGGAGCGTTGTTGGTAGTTGAAGGCCACGGATTTGCAAATTTGTATGTATTTGGTAAGAATCAGTCTGGCAGGTGACAGGCAATATGACTTTGAGAGTGGAGGAGTTAATCCATTAAAGGAATTAGGTCTTCCCTTGAAACAGGTCAGAATGTGCTGTAACTGTTTGAACTGGGTGTTTGAGTGTGCCTGTGCTGTTTGCTTAGATCCTGTTACTGCATCTTCGTATTTATCTTCATTCCCCTGTGAACAGCCTCCTACGAGTAAGAGTTTCTGTATGTTAGTTTAGTCATGCTCAGCTGTTGGAATACAGCAAACTGGGGGAGCTTGTGCAGGACACAACTGTAACATGGTGGTTGAAGTGAAGTGATCCCAAATGCGGTTTTTGTCTGTAGTTTCTGTTTTCTTAGGAAAGCCCAAAATACAGAAATACCGATATCTCAGACTTTTCAGTCTTCGTGCCATATTTGAAAAGCATATAAGCTGTAATTTCTCCATAAGCACCTCGTGGATTCAAGGGTTTTTGCTCTGCTCTTATTTTGTTCCAAAAATAAATTTGTAAGCACCTTATTTATGTGAAAAGGCATTATTTCTATGATTGTTTTAAGACTCTAGAAATGCTTAATTAAAAGCTATTCCAGGTCAGTGAAGTGAGTGTAGTTGTGTAAAACAGGTGAATTCCATCAATCTCTTTCTTCCGGTTTGTGCGACTATTACATGAGTTAATGTCTGAATGTGTTTCGTATGTATCTGTGTTCACAGTGTTTAGGCTCTGATACTGGGGGGCCTGTAAAACCAGCTTCTCCCTACTTTCAGTTGAGCCTGATAAACTCGTGATAAGCCTGAACTCCTCCGTGAGGAAAATATCATGATGTAGAGGGATACAGGTAGTGCTCAGCCGGACTGTGAACGGAGAGCACTTCAGCAAAGGACCTTTTCTGTAAAAATAACCTGCTCCATTCCTGTTTTTAAGTACTTTTTGGGTTAGGTCATAGAAATGCTATTATACCATAGTAGTATAAGGATGAAGTAGGTAGAGAAGACTGTAAAAAGACATATGAGGGAGTTAGAACATAGGCTTGTGGGAGATGGAAGGTTTCTCTGAGAATCTAGGATCAGCAGTAGATCCAATAAATCCCTGAAACTAAAACCATTTGGACAAGAATGGGAATTATTCTTACAGAAGGTATAATTATAGTGCTCACCAGAGCCTTGAGGTATTTTCCTCTCCATCACTGCCATCATCCTTACAGGCTTAAGTTTAAACCAGTTAATTTCTACCTCTGCTTCTAACCCTGCAAAGAACTGTGAGGTGTAATCACAGCAGTGATATCAAGCAGCAATTGGGTATTGTTCACGTAGTGAGCTGTTACGGGCCAAGGTGTGTCTTGCAGCATTTTAGGAGTCCCTCCTAAGTACGGGGTGGGGAGAAGTGAGCTGGAATTCTGGGGGATACTGTTTCTGAGGTCTTGAGTTAGGAGTCAAGCTGTGCTCCTGATGCCCCCACAGGACTTCTCCAAAAAGCAATGCACTGTTACAAGTTCTCACCTCCCACTTTACCAGTTCCCACTGATGAGTCAAGGATGACCAACTCTGGTAAAGTCATAAAATCAACTAGGAACCTGGCCTTTTCCTTTTATATAACTGTCTAAACTGATGTCAGCATTAATTGTTGATTGAGAAATGTATCACACTGTGCCGTGCTGAGGTTTATGGTCAGATGTAGAGTCAAGATTTTATAAGAGCTGAAGGCTCAAGAGGGGAGGAAGCTTATAGTCACTATTGGTGTTAGCAAATGATTATTTTTTTTCTATAGAAATCTGACTTGTTTTACTGGGATGGGAGAGAACTTGTCCTTATACAGGAAGACATTAGTAAAGAATGCTACAGCTCGAGGGTGTTTGCATATTACCCTGAGCAATATTTAATATGTTTAATTGTTCAACACATGAAATTTGGTCAAGGTTAACACATCTTACTCTGATATAGTGGACAAGTGGATGCTGCATATCTGACTCACCTGCCAAATAGAAGTTCTTTATAGATTGTGCTTCTCTTTTCAGGAATAAACTGTGATGATCTGGAAGGGGAAAAGCATAATCTCAGTGTTCAATTTTTGTCTCAGTAGGGAAACAACAAAACTTCATCAGTCACAATCAAACCTAGAGCTTGTCTAGTATTATTTGCGCTGTAGCTTTCTTCTGGTTGGTTTGTGTGTCCAATGTCAAGCTGTAGGGAGGATGTGTGAAGTGTTTGGAGTCCATCGCGGTGGTGTTACAGAGTAGTTCAGATATCTCATCACTGTGCTGGGGACACGCAGAGCCAGTGTTTGGGCAGCATCTCTCTCATTTCTACAACTCAGGATTGCTGTACACACAAGTTTCTGGCTTGTGTGTGGCCACTTGTTCTGTTATGCCCTGATTGCTCCCCTACAGCCTGTTTGAAACACTGCTCACTAAGTTAATGCTAATGCATTGCTCAGTTTTTAAGTATATTTAATGCTTCTCCTTTTACTTTTAAGTATTTTTCTGCTTTAACATCACTGCAGAATATGGATAAACTTGGATTTATTTTTTTTCTCTTTTTGTAAAGAGAAGTTCCTCCAGGGAAGTTTCCAACACGTACTGTGGATACAACTTGATTCCAGGGTTTGTGGTGGGGTTGGTCAAAAAGAAAGCTTCAAATGTTCTGGTTTTGGTTCCCTTGGGAGGAGATGGTTAATGCTAGTAAGGGTTCCTGTCATCATCTTCTGTTTCTTACAGGCTTTTTCTGAGCCTTTGCTGCTGGTCAGAGGACTCATGAGTGGGTATGCTTTTGGGCTGACTCTGCATTGGGTGTTCTTACTGTAGGCTTTCCAAATACGTAGCTTTAATGTGAGTACATTGAAGAGATGGGTCGTTTGGGTGACTTCTGTCTAGTCTTTAAGTCTGACAGTAACGGTCCATAAAATAAAGGTCCAAGAAGTCACTGTGTGTTTTTTTTTATTTCTAAAAGTTGAATAATGGACTGCCATTAGAAATTGTAGAAGACTTGCCATGCTGACTTAGACATTCCTACGATCAAAATTCGGAATGGGTAACTTACTGTCAACTGGAAATGGTGTTCCTTTCTGGTTCCTCTTCAAATTTCTCACTAGTGTTGCTGCTACCATTTTATAACTGTTGTGTTTCACCTCAGAGTTGGCAGTGTTCCACTGAGGAGTAAGCTGTTTGTTTTACTTTATTTTTCTTATGTTCTTTATAATGTGCTTTGGGGCCTTTGACATGGAAACATGCTACTGTAATCTCTTAATTTCTTGAGATCTGAAGAATGAGCCACAGTCTAACAAAATATTCTCATTGGTCTGTGGTGATTTTTATGGTTACATGAGAGGGCTCTAAAGTTCTTGTTTCCAGTCAAATGCAGAATTAATCACTTTCCTCAGATGAAAGTTTTTGGGAAGGAAATTGGACCAAATTGGATGTTGTCTGCTAAGCTCTAGGCAGCTATTTGCAAGGATTCGAAGTGCTTCCAGTGCTGTATCAGTGGTTATCAGTAGGATTCTGCCTATTCTGAGTGTGCAGTCTTGGGTCACCTCCACTCTGCCAGTCGGTTTTTGATGAATTATTATGTAATGGGGCCAGAAGGCAGCATATAGCCTTTATATCAAGGAGAATGACAGGCTATTAAAATCTGACTGGTAAATTTTTTGCAGGGAGTTGTGCTAGGGCTGCATAGCTGCCTGCCTATTTTTGGTTGCTGTTCACTTTTCCCATTTTGGGTGCTTCCACTGACATTAATGGAAGTTCCTTGCCTGGAACCTTTAGGGACCAAGCGATGAAGATCACTGTAGAGGATCGGAGAGGGGAGGCTGTCTCTTCAGTGCCTGCTTTCAGATAAAAGGTGACAGCATGATGTTGGATTTTTAGTTCTATTCCTCTGTGGTGCTCTACCTAGTTCTTGTCAGATCATGTAAGATTGAGAGTTACTGTATAATAATTTTACCCCAGTAGTACAACTATATTTTTTTTTACTTTTGAAATGTAAACATGATGTTTCCTTGATATTTTTGGTTGTAGGCACTATTATGATACAACCATTTCTCTTTAGAAATGAGAGAAATAACATTTCCTTTGCTGGGAATGCCCACTGTAAGGTTATCTCCTGAGTCACTCTTTATTTTTGAGACATAATACATTTCTGGAATTGCTCTGGAATTGCAGGAAATATCACAATCTCCTTCTGTATCACAGAGCGAAATATCTGTTCAGTTACTAATGGAAACAGATGCACCATGGTTTTAGCTTGGAGCTTGTAGTCTGTTTGCCCCATAGCTTTATAAGTTAATAATCTTTTTTATTATTCTCAGATGGATGATTGCATCCTTGAAGATACAGTAGGAATTTGCAGGCCCCTGAAATCTTCTAACAAGTTTGCAATGTTTAATAATAGTTGCTTTATAAAATTCAAAAGATAATGAGACCGTATCTTTCTTTTAACTGTTCAGAAAAGCGTCTGTTACTGTTAATTTTACCTTCTTGATGTACTAGAGAAGATAACATCTAAATATTGAAGTGTATTTTAGGAGCGGTGGAATAATTTGTAACTGTAAATCAACTGAGAGCATTTCTGAGTCTCCTGAATAGAATTCCAGCTCAGTGTCAGCTTTGCTTCATAAACTAGGATTGCTTTGGGAAGGAAAAAAAACCAAAGCTCATTAATCCCCAAGAACTGAAACCAAAAAGACCCAACTTCAGAAACGCTGCAAGTGGACGGTCTTGTGGAGGCCTGCAGTGTGGGTTGTGCGCAGTGCCTATGCAGTGTCCGTGCTCCCAAAGCCATCTGTCCCCATTGAGCTGGGCTCGTCGCTGACATGGCCACTGTGTGATGGGGAATCCTCTGTTCACGGGGCAGGGCTGGGCAGTGGCTGCTTTGCTGCAGAGTGTGCCCCAGCTGTGAGCTGTGGGACCAGCTGGGGAAGGAAGGATGGACTGGTTCCGCCTTCTCTCAGTCATTACCGCTGCCAACACGGGCTGGTTTGAAACTGGTGTAAACCATGAGGAAGAGTTTTCCAATTCATAACTAATCCCTGAAGCCACAAAGTGTTCATCTTTCTTTGTAGCCTGCTAATGTTTAGCAGGTGGGGGTTTTTGTGTGTCTTCCAGCCAAAAATGAACAATATCTCATTCCACTGACTTTTGACTTTTCTAGTCCTTAATCCATTTGTTCTGGTATGACTCCAGTACTTTTTTTAGCTCTAAGGATAAAATTAAATTTGTGGCACTTTGTTCTGTGCTGCTTTCCCTTCTTTGAGTCTATGGCAGTTTTTGAGAGTATTACCAAGAGGAGAGATGTTACCTCCTGTCTTGCAGTAACCCATGAAACATAAGGTTGTGCCGGTAGTACCAGGGTTTATGTAAATAGTAGAAAGCAGTCACTGAGGAGAGAATTGACACCACTCACTCCAGAGGTGTCTTGCTGGAGGCTGTGTGGCAAGTTTTTGCTGCGAGAACTGAAAGATGCAGACACGACAGGCTGTCCAGAGAGAGTGATGTGATCATACGTGTCAACGGACCTGTGAACTCATCTGGCCAAAAGTATCGGCATAGCTGAAGGTGAGACAGGCAGGATGTATTGGTGTGGATGACCCTAAAGCCATCTCCTTGGCCTTCCTTTTTGTCTTAGGTGTTCCTGCAATTGCTTCTATTCTGGCGACCTGTCGTCCTCTTTAAAAACCTTTGTGATTGGGAAGCTTAGACGATGGGTGTTCTTGTTTTGCAAACGGTCACAGTAAACATTCATCCTCCCCGGTTTATTTCTGAGTCGTGCTTGTATCTAAGCTGTGGGAATGAACTGATTGTGCCATCCAAGCTTATCTGTTCTCAGAGCTCATTTCCACAATATATTACCACCGTGGGAACTGTTTCCTGTTTTCGGCTCCTCTCTGTTTCCTCCTACTTCTATTTTTCTGGTGCTGGCCCCTTCAGTTTTACTCTGTAGCCAGCCTTGTTAATACTAGAACAGGAGGTGGGGTTTCTATATTTTTCCTTTGTAACATCTGTGCTAATCTTCCTGTGGTTTTCTACCTTGTCAGTTCTCCATCTTTTTGTGTAATATTGCCCATAGTGCCCTATATCCCTGGAATACACCTCTTGATGCTTGTGTCTCTGCAGTTTCAATATTGCATGTACATTCCTCAGGCAAGTTGAAGCTATTTTGGGATGCAGTGCGACTGAAAACCGTTATGCAGCTGAGTGGTCAAAATCTACCTCATGAGCAGGTGACTCCTCTGACAGGGCTGTGTCCTGTAGCCGTCAGAGGGGCTGTGAGTTGGATCCTGCATGATCCAGCACGAACTGCTGGAGATCTCTAGGAATTCCCTGGAATTAGCAATGTGCCCAGGTCAATGCTATTCAACAGCCCACGGGCATTGTCCTTAGCCATCTCTAAGCTACACCTGGAAATCATCCTACACCCTGCTTTGGCAAGGTGTAGGAACTTTACTTCCAAGGACTTCAAGGTTAATGGTGCTTAGTTTCTGATTTGTTTTTATTTTTTCCAACCCTGGTGGATTTTAGTGCTTCATTATTACAGGGTTTTGACAACTGTGTCATAAAAAGCAGTTATTTTCAGTCTTGCTATTAGAAATACATGCATCTTGAGAGAACCAGTGTTTAGTTAGTTCAGAAGTTAGTTGTTGAAGGTACTAATGGATTGTAGGATGAGTTTAGACCTGGAGACCACAGGTTTTCTCAGATACTTTAGGGAAGACTTTCAGTTTGCATCTCTACCAACTCTTCAACGATACTTAACTGAAATTATATTCACGTTCATTAATCTTTCTGTTGAGGGTTTGTCATGCCTGGGATACCATTTGTTGGAGCATTAGCTCAAGCCAATGATAGGTCCTTTCACATTTCTTCCCAAAATGTTGGGACTACTATTGAGGAAGTCTAGAGGTTATTATCACCAAGACCTAGTTGGGGCAGTGTTGAGAGGTCAGACAAGGTGTGATGAGACTGACACCCGAAGCGCAAGAAACCAGCTGCCACCAAAATGAAACCAACTACACTATCACACACACTGTGACATTTCCACTGAGGAAATATAATTTGTAGGTGGAGGCTCCTGTGCGGTTGTAGCAAAAGCGTAAACTTGAGGAACTTGGGTTTTTCATTTATTTTGTATAAAATGAAGACTCTTTCCTTTATACCTTTCATACAGGACTAGAAAGCCAGGTTTCGGCTCAGTTACTCATTTTACTTAAGTTGTAAATATTTTGTAACAAATTTTATTTAGAATGGTGTTGATGATTGCATTAAAATAACTTGTTGCATCTGCCAGCTCCAGTATGTTTGTACCTTGGCTGATCTGTGCTGAGAGGACTGCAATGAGAAATTGTGGTGAGGACTCTTCAGTTTTCTGCTGATAATTAGTCGTTTCTGACCTGTCTTCTGCCACTTCTCAGCTGTGTGGCCATAGACAAGTCATTTTACTTCCTCAAGCTTCAGTTTATTTATCTCTAAACCCATCAATTAAGCTGAATTGTCATGCAAATTGACCTTGTTTTCAGCACCTATCCAGTAAGTTGGCTTTGGGGACCCAGCAACAGATTTCCTTCATTCTTTCCCCCAGTCACATAAATCTTTGATTACTTGGTGGAAGCAGTAGCCCCAGCTTCCCTGACCTTGGATTTGTTTTTACTTTCCAAAGACTAGGATCAGGGATATCATTTAGTTTTCCAACAATTTGCTCTTAGTACAGACTGATGCTTTTCATGTGAGGTGGTGGGCTACTTCAACAGTGAAGAGTTTTTATAGTGTTGATATATGTAGTTGACACACTACCCTTACATGGAAAAAAAAAATGCCTCTCCCGTTGGTTGTACTTGATTTGGAAGTAGTGAACAGGCTGGATCACTGTGAGTGACTGTAACTGAAATTATACTAACTGGAGCAGGAAAGATGCAGTAAAACCCAGAGCTGCCAGAGCTGTGACCCACCTGCTTTTTTTTATGTATATCACATTTTATCATGTGGAATCAGACCTGTGAATTGACTGAGCGCTGGCAGAGGTTGCCCGGGGAGGGTTATGGAGTCTCCATCCTAGGTGGTACTGAAAAGCCATCTGGATGTAGTTCTGGGCAATTGGCTTTAGGTGGCCCAGCTCAGGCAGAGTTCCATTCCAACCTCAGCCATTTGGAAATTCAGAAAAATGTATCCAGTGTGATAAGCTTGTGTTTCCAGGGAGAAGACTGTAGTGCTGATTTATTTTCCTTCCCGTCTCTCTCCTACCAATACGCCCTTAAATGAAAGCCCTGGTTTGGCTATCTGCTGTGGCTCAAGGACTTCTCAGATACAGCTTTGCAGGCCTTTACAGTCTAAAGGTTGTTGTGGAGGAGAGCTTCTGTGGCTCCTAGCTGGAGAGCCCTTTAGGCTGAATGGCATTTTCCCACTCCCTCACTGATCTTGAAGTGAAGGAAAGCTGCCACAGCTTTAATAGGAAGTAATGCACAGTTATGAGAAAACTGACTGCCCCTTATGTTGCTTTGCTGTCTACTGGTTTATAAATTGTAATGCTTCTCATTTTAAAAAAGGAAAAAAAAAAGTGTCAGGTCTCGGTGGGTCCCAGATCATTAGCAGGATCAATTCCTTTTTCAGTGCAGAGATCAGAGACTACAGTCTTGCATAGTCAGTCCTTCAGCTGCTGATATACCAAGAAAACATTGCAGAAGCAGAAGAGCTGTTCTGTGGCTGCCTGAATTGCTATACTTAAATTTTTGTTGTGATAGTAAATCTTTCCCTTGCTTTGGAGCCTGTGAAATGAATTCAGTCACTTGCAGGATGGGTCAAAACAGTCTCATCATCTCCAGTGCTGGAATTGTTAAATCTCTTAACTTGGGGCTTAACAGTGAACAAGATTTTTTTTGGTTGCTCCAGGATGCTGATAACAGGATACCAAACTCATCTCTGAAGGAGGGCTGGTAATAATTTGAAATTGTTGGCATCTGAAGATGTGTGCTCTGATGCTGGTGTGAAAGAAGTTTGATGTGACTCAGTCCACTTCCACAGCCTGAGCCCACCACCACTGCTAACGCGATTTGCAACCTTACTAGAAGTGCCAGTAGATACTTCTGAGAACCCAAGTGTATTGAACAGACTGAGTGTACTTCTTAGTCATGGATGTGGTTGAGTCACAAACTGGTGTGTTCTCAGTAAACACTGTAACTGTTCTGTGAATAAACAGAAGAACCCAATTTACAGAGGGTTGTAAAACTGTACATCATAAGATGCCATCCTTCTGCTATGACTAGTCTTAAAGCGTGGCTATGAGCTTACCAATTAATCTTTACTGCTTTAACCTCTCATCTCCTGCAGAATGGGGTTCATGGCGTTGTTAAAATTTGATTCTAAATTGCTCTGTAATGCTACATAGCATGAGGCATTCTCAGTTCTTTGCTTTCCCTCTCTAGGGTGGATACATGCGGTTTATACTCCAGTAGATTCTCTGGTGTTTGGTGGAAATATCCTGCATAGCTTTAATGTTCCCATGCAGCTTCGCATCTATGAAATTGAGGACAGAACAAGGGTAAGGATACTTGATTTGCTTTTTAACTTAACAGTTCTTTGTGACTATGATCTATCATAGTTGCTCTCTTGTATTCCCTTCTGACAAACAAGAGCTGATGGGATCTCCGTATCAGAGTCATTGAAACAAGAGGTAAATGTGAAGAAATGAGTCTTTCAAATGTTGGCTATTTTTAGTGAGACTTACTCGTCTGTTTTTCCCTACTTCCCACAGACATGTTGTCCCTTCTGTCTCTTATCTGCTTGTTAAACTTCCATAAACACCTTTCCTTTCGCACAAAAACATTCTGCTTTACAGAACTTTGTACCAGCACTTCTGGTCACCCTCTGCTTATCATCTCTTTGCGTGCCCGGAATGGATACCCGAGCCTGGAGAACTAATGGGGCTGGGATTTGGTTCTCTTGTCTACAGCTGAATTGATAAAGCTGCACAGAAGCTGTGTGTGAAATGAAGTCTTCTATACTTTGCAGGATTTTCTTCTACAATGACTCGATGCTATACAAGAATTTCTTGAAACGAACAGAGTCTAGGCTGGGACACTAATCTAAACATTGTTATGTTTATCTGGTTGTAACATCTACCTGATGGAAAGAGTATTACATCTTGGAGGTTACTGTGTAGCCTCTTTGGGAGTGAAAATTTTACCTTTGATTAATAAGCAGGACACCTACTCATCATATACTTTGCAGTTTCATAAAGGAGCAAAATCTGAAGGAAATGCCACTCTTTTAGTAGGCTAATAAATAAAGTGCATGGCAACTTCAGTGTTTTGATGCAAAGATGGACCAGTGGTATGTACAAATTCAGGTGGGAACCTTTTGTGGCTGGCTGTTTTGGAGACACTGCACTGACACAGTGCTGGTAAACCACTGGCACGGGTGCCAGGTGTGGTATTCATGAACATTTGAACTGGCAAATTGGCAGGAAGTTGCAATTACTCTTCACTAAAACAATCTTTAAATGTTATGTATTGGACATCAGTGCAGTTCACTGTTTTTTGTCTCTACAAGGTGTCGCAGTTCTGGCTCCAAATGGGCTTTTACCCCACGTTCCTTTCTTTGTAGTGAGAGTGCATAGGTCTGAAGCAAATATGAATTGTTTTGAAATACATCTCTGAGTGAGAGGCAGGACATCTTCCCCTCAGCCTCTTCTACTTCATGGGGGGTACAAGGCCTGGTAATCTTCACATTGCAAAACAGTGGTGGGAGCAGTTAGTTTCCTGGAGTGATTTTAATGAAGAGAATGAATATTAAGCAGAAAAATGAATTCTTAGTGGAAGAGAGATGAAGATAAAAGTGGAAAATCAAGGGAGTTAAAGGGAATGTAGCAGAGAGCAGAAGAGGAGTTAAAGACCCAGAGTGGAGTTCAGCCTGGCTTTGAATAGCTGTCCCAAGGCAAGAATGTCAAGCGTAAAGGGACTTGGACAGGGAAAAGTTATGACAGCAGAAGCAAGAAGGGGCTCAGTGTGGCTGGACAGAGGTGCTACACACAGGAAGGTTTTCAGAGTGACCGCAAGTGAGAGTATATGCTGGATATACGGGCTGCAGGTGCTCAGGAGGAGGGTGTGTTGTTGCTGGGAAGGATGCTGGCACAGGCAACTTGCATGGAGAATGGAGAAGCGAGGACCAGAAGAGAGGATTGATGCCAGAAACAAGTTATTTCTGTTGATGTCTATGGGGAAGATGGGAAGGAAACACTATTTTTCATGAAGTGGAAGAGCTGACATTTTGTTCCTGCGGGACTTGAGCAACCCAAGATCACACACCTTGGGTTGCAACTGCTCAGTAGTACCTCATGTCAGGCCCTTCCTCTTGGGCAGCTGGGTGCAGCTTTGATATCCTAAGCTTTTACAGCAGGAGGCAGATTTTCCTGTAACAGCTTAGTATGTTGGTAACTTTCAGGAATTTACCAGCCAGTTACACTGAAATGCTTTTGAAAAGCCTGTAGTGCTTTGATCCTGTGAGAAGACTCTGCGAGTTGAATATCTGCCGCTTTGTCAGTGTCCTGTCTGTGTTTTTTGGAAAGGGATATTGGAGCATTTGGAAGTCCCAATTCATACCTTTCCTCTTGTCGGTTTTGGTTTAGATTTTCTTCAAAGGCTGTGTAAATCTTTGTCGTTTCCTCCCCCGTCCTCCCCCCTCAAAAAACCCCAAACCTTTCATTTTTTTTAAAAATTAATGAAAGCCAGAAAGCCAACAGCCCAGAATTTCTATCGCTTCGTAGAAACAGTTTCAGCATTTGTATGTTGCTGTGTGCTTGCAACGTGTTATCACAGCCTGTACCTGTCTGTGTTCACAGACTTGTGCTCGTAGGCAGCCGTATAATAACAAAGCTGTGTGAACAGTCAAAGAACAGCAAGAATTTCTAGACAGAAACAAAATACAAGGTGGGCAACTCAGGCATACAGAAGTTTGATAAAAGGCAGGGAAATCAATACTGTCATTTAGAAACACTAACACCACCCCACACCAAAACTAGGAATGTCATGCAGGAATCTTGAAGGGGTAAATGTTTTCAAAATAGAATTCTAGTGTGTACTACTCCATCTGCTTTGCCAATCAAATTTTATAATTTCTTTCTTCAAACAATTCTATTCATACACTGGCCAGTATAGAAGACTCAATACAGTGTGTAGTTCACACAGATTTTTCCAGTGTGAACATACTGTAAATGAGTTTCTCATCAGTATTGATCTTTCCATTGTGTATGGCACAGAAGCAAATTACATGATGGAATTGACGAAGTAATTTGCTACACTCATATCAAAGTGTAATACAGGTGTGTTTCCCCTCTTCATTTTGCATAGAGCAATTTTATGGAGGTTTCACTGTGTTTAAACCTGCTATATAACGCTTGATCATCTTTGATTTGCTGATATTCAAAGTAATTTTTATGCTAGGTGTAGTTGTTATTGTCTTAGCAGCTAAGACAAGAATAAATATATGGCTGAAACGGTAATGCTGATTTACAGCCTGATAAAATTGCCTGGTTTATATACTTGTCATGCTTATTCTAGCTTAATTTTTCATATCCCTGGGAGACTTTTTAAGAGGGTTATAGCCATTTAAAAATAGTTTTAAGGAGTAATAAAAAACATGTCTATTGTTGAAAACAGCTCCTAATGTGCAATTGAGGTAAACAAATATTCTCCAGCCTTACAGTTTGTAGAGACTCTCATTTTGCAGCCTGGCTTTCCTAGAGGCCAATTAGCAGCTAGTCAAATAGGCCAAGCTGTTTAGCTCTCTGCTAGACCAGCTTGAATAACTGCAGAGCAGGCTGCCATGCAGAGATTCATCATCTTGGCATTGGGCTGTTACAGCTCTGTATTACTGAAGAGGAAGAATGTGTCAAACTTACTCCCAACTCATCTAAATTTAACTGTGTTAAAATATTTGAACGTGGATAGGGGCAGAAGTGCTCAAAATAGATACGTAAGGTGGTCACTCGCAGATGATGGTGTTTGCTACTGAGTTTTTCTGGAATGCAAGATAACATTTTAAGTGGATAGAATAATTATTTTGTAAATAATAAATTGTTTTTCAATGTTGTGATTAGATTGATTAAACAGAAGTGGAGTTTGTAATTATTTTAAGGGGCATGGTGGAAGAAATTAATACTTTCTTAAGGAAAAATGTGTGCCTTATGCTTGGGGTTTTTTATTTTGTTTTTGGAGGGGGTATAAGTCTGTAAAATAATTTCACTTTGAACTGAAGAAAAGGGATCATATTCCAGAGAGGATTTTTCTTGCTGTACAGGAATAATTAAAAAATTTATTCAGTGGGTTGTAAATTATTAATCACAGAAGTTAGAGCTGGAAATGCCTATTAGATGATATAGTGTATTTCCCTGCTAGTGGGGGATTTAGTCCTCTGGCAGTGTCTGTATCAGATATTACTCTTTAAATTCATCACAGTACATTTTTAATTTTTTTTCTTTCTTTCTTTTATTCCCTCTCTCCCTCCCTCCCCATAAGAGTTCATTTGAGCATAACTGTACAGTGGAAAAAGTATGGACATGTACATAATGCAGTTCACCTCCATTATAATTAATGAATGTCCAAATATACCATAAAGAAGGTACTCCTCTATATTTCTCCGTAAGACAAACTTTAAAAAAGTTTTTTAAAGCACTGTTGGACTTGCTTTACTGGCAAGAGACACTGTGGATCTTTGCACAGTGTCTCTGGCTACGTGTGGTAGCTCTTCGGAAGGTTTGTAAAAGCAGAGCCTTCTCGGGCAAACAGTGAATCAGAGAGGCATGGAGGGATTTGCTGTGGGTTGGAACATTGATAGTGAGGCAATTAGGAACTCAAATTGAATATTAAAGATTGATACACATAATGGGAGCACTGCATGCATTACTGCCTTGTCTTTCACATTGAATTAACATTGGTAACAACTAAATTTGGTGAAGCTCAGAATCTGTCAACAAATGTTGAGCAATGATGTCTTTAATATTCCCAGGCATGTGGCTGCAAACCTTTTGAAGGCTGAGGGGTGGAAGGCGGCTTCCTGTTTGTAAGTCAATTCTTTGCAAATTTTGTTTCCTGCAGTGCTCTCTTGGAAAAATTTGAGTTCCTTTATTAGCATATATTTTAGCATGGCTAATTTCCCTTGTGTTCTGTAATAGTGGTAAGTGACTCCATCCCTTCTTTATGACAAATAACTAAACCAAAGCAAAAGTATTCTCCAATGTAAAAAGGCCCTGGGGTTCTCACAATTAGGGGGATGTTGGTTGGTTGGTTTTTTGCCTTTTTTGTTTTTGGCCTGTCTTTCTTTGGTATGTGTGTTTTGTAACAAACAGGGAAACATTTGAAAAGGTGCAGCACTGCTGGATGCATGACCCATAGCAACATGCAGTTCCCATTTGCCAGCTGCATTTGTGTTGAATTAAAAAGATCTTAACTTTTGGGAATTGCCGCGGAGCGTTTAAATCCTACACCGTGATATGGTTTAACGGGACAATACAGTATATTTTCCCCTTGTTACATTTTGGTTTACTGCTAAAAGTGTTTGCATTTCCCGTGCCTTGGGGACAGAGACAAGTTCTTTGACTGTCCACCTTGGGGACAGTTTTCAAACATGGACGTTCTAGTAAGTCATTGATATGCTCAGGCGGATGCTTACATCCCCACGCAGACTTTCCTTCAGTGCCCGCTTCGTAGAGTGGAATCTGAGTTTCCAGGTTGCTGGGTTAGTGATTCTGTTTAGACTTTGGGGTTTTGAGTGATCTGGGGTGGGGTGGTGCTTTGGTTTTGTTTTCTAAAAATTAGATTTTTCATGAGTAATGCTCCTTTCTGGTGCAGTTCAGCTTTTCATTAAGGGTGGATGGACACCCCTTGGCTAGGTGAGCAGTAAAAATGCATAGAATGTTTTAAAGCAGTTCCTATAATCCCGGTGCAATGCATGCAAACAAGCCTGCAAAATGCAGATTTCTGTGCCACCAGGAGAAAGAAGTGTATGGTGTAAGTACAAGTGCATGCAAGATGCATGGCATCCATTTTTAACAAATCACAACAAATACATTTATGTTCTTGCATTTTGGGAGTTTCCCAGATTCTTCTTTGCTACAGTGACCTCCCATAGATAGGAAACTGTGTTGGAAAAGAAGGAAACCCATTTGTTTTCTTTTGAATCTGAAATAATCTCACAAATACGTAGAGTTGGAGGATAAGCTTTTTGTGTGAGAACAGCTCTGAAGTGTAAGAAACGGTGCACAGCTTGACAGGGGTTTCTGTCACAATCTTGCTTTTCTATTCTGTTTGTGGCAAAAGCTAACTTTGCTACCAAAATATTAAGTGTAAACCATGTAAGGGATTTTTACTTTTAATGTGTAGTTTCCAGTAATCAAGAATTTGTGTGTTCATTTGTTTAATGAAATTGTTGTGAAGACCATAATTGAAAAAGAAGTATTTCTTGCTTGACTCATTTGAGGTAATGGTGTCATTTTGATAAAAATCATGTGATAGTGTCTAGGAAATTTAAAAACCTCACCTTTATTTTAACCTGAATATTAGTGACTGACATCTGTATGTGACCACCCTATGTTTATACAGTGGGTAAATAATGCTGAAGGGGCCATCCATCAGTTTCATGATTTCACAAGAACACAAGCCCTTTCCTCTCCCACCACCCCAAGAGGATACAAATTAGTGAACCAAGAAATGATGCTATCATGGCAGGCAGGCAGGCAGGCTCCTCATTTTGTATGCTGAAGGCATACATCTCACTCCACTCCCACCCTCCCTCCCCTCCCCCTCCTGCAGACTGTTTGTGCTCTTGATAACACGATGAGAATGATGACTGGCCCTTGTGCTGCAAACTTCTCTCCTTTCCCCATGGACTGACAGTCTTGATCTTGTTTTCAGGTGCACGCCAAATTCCGGTATCCTTTCTACTATGAAATGTGCTGGTATGTTCTGGAGAGATACGTGTCCTGTGTGACCCAGCGCTGCCACCTCAGCAAAGAGTACCAGAAAGAATCAATGTTAATTGGTGAGTGAATCCTTTGAGTGCATATTCAGAACTGATGCTAGCATCTTAGGCTAGGTACTGCTTTGGCTTCTGCAAAGCAGATTATAAATTGAATTGGAGAACTGTAGAAATTCTAATAAACTATTTCTTTTTTCTGGGGTGGGGAAGGGTTTGACTCTTACGCGTTTCCATGAACTGGCAACCTGTGTCAAATTGTATTTATTGAGTGTTCCCTTGGCGAGTGGATCCCAGAAAAATAATTTTTGGATGCATTTGTTCCTTGGTTTCAGTAATGTTTGTGTTGAGATGATCTGCCAAACAGTTGAGGATTTACTGCCATGTTTGGCACAGTACCTCAGGAGCCAGAAATGTGCGCATTGCGAATGTGCTCTGGTGGGGTGGATATTTAGTCCTTTTATAGAGCGTCTCCTCTACAGAATGCGTTGTGGTCACTAAACCTGGCTTCTTTCTCACCTCTTTTCTTTAATCTCTACTTCAGTTCTCTCTGTTTGGTGACTGACTTCTAGTTCTGCAGAATAACAAAGCCAAGAAAACACCTACGCAAATCTACGTGATCTATAACCTAAGTGCAGGGAGGTCAAAGAAACCTTGACAACAGTAGCTGAAAATGGACTGTAGCAGACATGGGTAGGATGTGCCTGAAGCAGGAAGGCATTGCCTTGGCACTGATGGGAGCTTTACATCAATGTGTGACAATTCCAGTTGTTTGCCTTGCTGAACTGCCCTCTTTTTCCTCCCTTTAATGGAACACGATGGTAGGCCATGTTGCCTCCCTGCTTTTACGTGCAGAATGATCTGAAAGTAGCACAAGCACCAGCTAAATCCTAACTCATACGTGTTAAGTGTGGAGGAGGACTGAAGTATTTCTCTGCCTTCTGTAGAAGTTCTTAGTAGAAGGGATTGAAGAAGTTATGGTCCGATGTCACTCACCAGTGGGAGCTAAGAGTCTGGGTAGATAGGCCAGGGAAATTTCTTGGGGTCATGGGGAATTTGGGTCCTTGACATTTTGTGTCTCCTTCTCTGTGAGATACCGGTTGGAAGAGTTAGTTAAGCAGGAGCTCCATGTGGAGGAATTTTTCTTGTTATGTAAGAGCATCCGAGTAGCCCTTGGATCAGCTCTGTAAAAAGCAATGACAAAAATCTGATGACTGCATTCCTTGGAAAACAAGGAACAACCTCCTCTTGTCTAAAGCACTGGCATGGAAAGAGGCTCATCCTGCAGGCAGGGTTTGGGGTGCCAGATCACTGAGGTGTAATTTCAGAACAAATTAGAGGTGGTGAGTGGATGGCTCAGGATATTGAGATGGGACCGTCTCCAGCTAAATCACCAGTGTGAATTCTGGCCCAGCTCAGTAATTTCTGAGAGTTGGTTTGGTGATTCCCATGAAATGTACCTCAGCCCAATTACTAGCTGAGAGATATTCAAATCCTATAAAAGCTCACTGGGGACCACAGATGTCCAGTGTCTAGAGGGAAAAGGATTGTTTTACACGACCGAAGAGTACCAACTTAAAAGGCATCAGGAAAAGGAGTCTGACTATTTGGGAAGAGGCAACATTGACTTAACCTTGTTGCTTCTTGTGGTGGCTTCAGTTGTTGGCCTACGGGAAAATGAATATTAAACTGTTTTGCTGTTGCTTGGGCATGGTCTTATGGTCATTTCAAGCTACTGTGAGAAATGTGCTGTTCTCATGAAACTATTCTGTTTCATGAACTCCTAGAGATTGTGCAGCCGCCCTGTTGAGCTGAATCAGTTCAGTGATCTGACTGAAAATTAACCCGATTGAAAACTGAATGTATTTGTTATCGGTAGGATTGATGAGCTGATCTGACTTGCAGCCCCACTGCAAAGGAAGGGAGGTGCTGGGAGTGTCTGGCTGGGCAGATCTTGAGCTGTTGTTACTGCCTTGAATGGATCGGTCCTTTCAGCTTACGAAAGTCGTATCTACTGACAGCGTGTAGTTCATCCACCTGCCTGCTATCTCTTCACTTCAGAGTATTAGCAAGCTGATAAAATCTCTGACATTGACATCCGAGGGCTTTCNTGGGGGTTGTGTTTAAAAGCCCAGATCTGCTATATCTAGTGGTTCTTTTACTTTGGCATTTGTCTAATTTGAAGGAGTAAAGGTACGTTATTTACCTTTACAAAATTGTGCTGCTTTGTTCTGTATGAGTAATATTGTTTCAAGTACTTTTTTTTGGTTTTTAACTGGTCTCATTGTCCAGCTTCTTGACTTAAATCTCTACAAACTGTAATCTTTAAATTACACTCATGTCTTCTGTGGTGTGCATACCTTACCATCATTCACCTGCTGTGGTATAAGAGATCCAAATGAGGTTGGTGTTCCTAAACTTCACCACTGTGTTTTTAAGCTTTTCTTCAGAACTGCTAAGGTCCTTAAATCTTCTCTTCCGTAGAGACTTCTCTAACTGCAAGCAATTTCTTGATTTCCCATGAGAGAGTATCCCTAGATGAAGAATTTTCTGTTATTCTCCTTAAAGAGTAATGAAAAAGTACTTAACTTCTCTGCAAACCCCTCAATAGATTTGTCTTCTGTTCTTGGTTTAAGAAAAAACCCTTTGCATCCTTGTGTGCATTTTCAGAAGTTGTTCCTGAATAATCTTAATGTTTGTCCTGTTTGGTTTTTTGTTTTTTAAATAATTTCCTTGGCTTAATTTGTTCTAAGTGTCAACTTTCTATCTTGCCTTTTGGGTGCTAGAACTTGCTGGTTTTCACCCTTGAGTTGTGCTGCTCTCTGTACTGGTACGCTGTCTGATACAGTGCTCTTCCTGGGTCTCAGAAGCAACAGTTCATTATTAGCTGAGGAGGACAATCCACCGTTGTCTCTGGGATTCACAAGGTGGTAGTTTTCATAGTGTTGGTAGGGATCCTGTTCTCATGCACGGGGCGGAAAAGAAAGGAGATTACTGTGGTGATAGAGAACATCTTTGGAGAACACAGAAAACTGAGTTCATCGTCACTTGTTATTTTAGGGTATCTTTAGACTTTTCCTGCGATGCTTTTATTACGCAGTATTTATTTGCTTTGACATGAAGCTTGCTAAACTCAGAGTGACTCTTTCAAGACATTGGCTCCTCGTGAAAATGTATTACTGTGATTGTGTTGCAGTACCTGTGTCCTGGTGATTGTATGCCAGTATATATGATATACAGGCTACTATAGCAACTTGTGTTGCTCTTTGTATTTCTGTTTTCTAAATGTCTCACCTCACAAAACTTCAGACAAGGAAAAAACCAAACACCACCTCAGTGTAAGCAAGGCTAAAACCTTAGCGTTCCCACTCCCTAAATAAAAATGTCTGCCCCTCTAAATGAGTTGAAAGGTGGTGACCATGGCTTCTTTTCCCATTATTCAGGCGCAGAATGGGTTTTCAGGCACTTCCTCTTGGATAGTGTGTGAGACTCCTCTTTTTCACATCTCTTCCACACAAGAGTGAACACTCAGGGGAATGATGACATGACAGCAATCACAGGCTGCTGTAAAAGCACACAATCTCTCTTTCTCTCCCTTTTTTCTTGTCCCTCTCAACTGTGACATTTGTCTTGCCAGCTGAAATCAGAAAGGGATCCTATTTGGGTTTCCTACTAGACTTAAACATGCACTGTTTTCAGGATGGATATGTCTTCATTATTTTTAGTCTTATCGTGAATGAGTCTGTACTGGATGTTTTCAACCACAATTGACCTTCAGTAAGATAAGGATCTTCAGAGTGAGCTGACAAAGAGTAATTGGAAGAAGATACTGGGCTATCAGAAATGTGCTTTCTCTGTAGCCTGCAGCTTTTAAGATTCCCATTGCTAAAATTTTAACAGGATGGCTCTAACTGTATATTAAGCCTGATAGATGAAGGAAATGTGCCTTCTGGCATGGTGAAGGAGCCATGTCTTTTTTTCCACCCTCTTCTCAGAGGATAGAATGGTTTTGCTTATGATAGACAGGTACTGGACTATATTGAGTGATTTCTGTGTAGGGTGTTTCATACAGTGATACGTTTCTGGTATGCCCAGGGTTTTTTTCTGCTAATGAAAATGTCATTGCTGTCTTTAGCAGGCCACTAGGACCTGCTGCTCCCAAGTCACGGTGTCAAGGTTTGGAGCTGGGAATGGCAAGGTAGATAGTAGGCACTGGACAGTCCTAAAGAGTTTAGAAAGATTTCATAATTATACCTCACCTCCCTCCATTTCTTTTAAGTTCTGTAATACAGCAAGTTGTTTTTCAGCAAGGAGAGATACTGTGTACAATTGTCTTTCTTATACAAGTGGATAACTGTGGGGAAAGTTAAGTAATTTGCCTCGAACCACAGGGAGGTGAACCGCTGTAGAAAAAGAGGGTATCTCTAGCTCTCTGTCCTCTGCTCAAGCCTGTGCTGCTACTCCTCTTCACTGAATTATATCACTGACTGGCTTGTATAAGCTAGTTTTATTTGCTTTGAGATGGAGAAGGGTGAAGATCTTTTTTCACTAAGTCATATGGGAGCCCAGACTGCATAGCCTCTCTGAAACTGGAGTTCTAACCTGGTATTGGCTGGTGCATTGACTCAGGAGAAGAAACCATAGTTACACTTAGCAGGATCTCTTTTCCATGGAGAGACTTTAAAAACCAAAAATCTCCAGGTCAGTGGAGCCTGGTAATACAGTGCTTAAAACACACTTCTTGACAAAGTAAATTCATATTATACTTATGTAGGGCCTCAGCTCACAGCATAATTCTCCATCAGATACTGTTTTCATTAAACTAAGTAAATAAAATTCATGGCATGTTGCATTACAACAAAACACTTGAAAACACAAAATTGAACCTTCTTCACCTCAAAGTTATTTTTCTATTACTGATTCCCTTGTCTGCTTTTTTTTGTTTGTTTTAATTAGCAGCAGTTGCAGACAGTGGTTGTCTTTTGAAAGCATTCTGCTCTTAATCTGATGATGCAACAGTACCATAATCCCGTAGTGCTCCAGAACAGACTGCTATGCTTCAGGTTAATAACAATCACTGAGCCCAAAGGTAAAGGTAGGCCAGGTACCACCTAACTGCCAGGCTGGCAGAGGACAGCCCACAGGGCACTTGTTTGGTGAGGGTTCATTTTGAAGTTAAATTTGGATTGTTTCTTGTCTGGCCATACCCAGGTGTAGCTGGCACAGCAGAGCCTGTCTTGTACAGACAGGCGGTGGCAGGGACGCGGTGGCAGCTGGCGGAACGGAATTGCTGCCCCCTCTATTTCCCCCCTCCTTGTGCTTGCTTCTGATGGGAATAAGCCCCCAGTATGCTGTGGTGTTCCACTCCTCGCTTGCCTTTTGTTTCCACAGATTAGAGCAAGAGACAAAAAGTGGAGATCTCTCTCGAAGGCTGTTTTCTCTTAGCACCAGAGCATTACTTGGAGTAAATTATTCACACCTCCATAACGTGATCTCCCTCTCTTTCTTTAGCCCTTGTCTGCACTTGCAATTTGCCCCAGTTACAGCCATTAGTTCCTGTTCAGCAGAGCCACAACACAGGAAGACAGAAACATAATTTTCTGTGTGTGGTTTTATACCAATTTCTGATAATGACACTGTACTGGTAGCGCAGGGATGTGTATCTGCTTTCACCTTCTGTTTTCTCGCTGGCATCCTCTGCCATCTAAACTGGGCTTTTGTGCTTCAGTCAGTTGTAAAATAGCTCACCCAGGCAGTGTGGCTTAGAGAAGGGACTCCAGCCCTGGATCCGAGAGCCTGGATTCTGATTCCTGGTTTTGCCCTAGATTTGATGTGTGACAGTGAGCAAATTGTGCTTTCTCCCAAGCATCTGTTTCCTCAGCTGTAAAATGGGAGAATGACATAAGCTGATTATATAGCCCTCGGAGGTGGGTAAGTGTGCTAGCTACTGTGGACAAAAGAAAAATCAGTGTTAAATAAAAGTTGGATAACCTAGTGTTTTTAAATGCTGTGGTTAAGATATTTTCTAATCCTGTTTATTTTTCTAAGAGAAGCCTGGGGGGGTGTGTACCAGCATGGACCAGAGAGGAGGAGATGCATTTGGAGTGTTGCATGCCACCACCTCAGCACACAAAATAAACTGTGCTGTACTTCATGGTGAAGTTTTTTTTGAGGGGGCTTGCAGGGGGGGAAGTTAATTGCATTGTGGATGGAGCTGGGTTTGGCTGGTAACTGACGTTTTTTGTAGCTCCCAGCTTTTCACAGGCATTTCATCTTAAACATGCCTTTCAGGAGTAATTTTAAGGCCATTTCAGTTCTGAAGAAAAATGCAAATGTGACTGAACAGAGATGCTTGGTTTTTGCAAGCACTGCAGCAGCAGCACTCTTGCCCTGAGAAGCAGAAAGTGTCCAAGTCCTATCTCTCAGGCACTAACACACAGAGGTGCACCTGGCCTTTACAGAGGTTTTATTTGAAACTGCTAATCTAAGCAGCCAGGCAAGCTGCCCTCAGACAATTACTCTGCCACTGCCTGTTGCACTTTCGTTAACCAGCTGACAAATAACATGTATATTTTGTGAGAAGATGGTATAGACTACGCAAGAGAGAAGGAGCTTCTCTGATAAGAATGAATTTGCCAGCTTGGAACTGGGCTTCAGCGTTTGTTTTTGAATCTCGCTGTTAAACAACTGGATGCTGTGCTTTTTCTTTAATGTCTGTTTAATCCTTCCTTAAAGCATGCTTCACGTTGTCCTAATCCAAAGGAACTTTTCATTAATTGTTCACTCACTTTTTCTGTATGACTTCTGTTGCCTTTGCAGAGTGTTTTTGTTAGCACCACGATCTCATACCCATTTCAGCCAGTGTTAAAACTCACATTGACTTAACTGGGTGTTGCCAGTGTTAACTATATTTTCCACAGAAATCCCTGCTGTTGCTAGCCTGCATTCAATGTTGTTCACTTAGTAAAGGTTTAATAAATAAGAAAAGACGTGTGCTTTAGGGAACCTTGGCCACTAGTTTCCTACCTTGCTTTCGCCGTTTGATTGCAGAGAGTTCAGTAACAGTTAGGATTTTTAGGGGGAAACCTAGAATAAAACTATGTGATGTAACTGTGACAGTCTCTGCATTTTTCAACGTGTCTGTAAAAGAAGCATAATTGTAGTCCTGTGTCTCAGAAGAGCAGCAAGCATTCACGCAGTAACAAGTGGTGGTTCTTGGTTTACCAACAGTTGCTGGCAAAGAGGAAAAGTATTGAGAAGTTGATTTTGTGCTGTGTGGAGTCCCTAGGAGAATTATGATGCATAACATTTTAAAGTGCTCTCTCCCATGTTTTTCCCCTCCTCTTTCAGTGCTAACTCTCTTAAAGCTGTAAGGCTGCCAAATTTGATCTCTTTCGGATTTGTGGGAAAATTAATTGTGTGTGACTTAGAGCTCTGCCTACTCTTAATTGAAGGCATAGAGGACTGAAGCTTTGAAGAAAGCATAATTTTTCCCCTCAATGTTTCCCAGTCATTTGAACTGAGTAGATGTTAATGAAAACCAGCATTAAAACAAACAAACATCACCACCCCCCCAATTAAAAATCAGCTGAATAAAGCCCATTCCTATCACATACTTACTAGGCATTATCCAGTGCCCTTTAAACAGGCAGCACCTAGCCCCAGTGGTAGGGAAGTGTTTGAGCTGTGAATTACATCAGGTAAAATTTCAGCATTCTTTTTCTAACTTTCAGATGCAAAAAGAAAACGCAGCACAGACAGTTATTCATCAGATTCGTGGTTAGACATGGATGAAGAATCTTGTGATGCCCATATCCGGGAGGAGAAGGATGACAGCTTGGATAAGAACTCCAAATCCTTGGTGGATGGCTCCTCCTCACCCAACAGCACACACTCCGAAGGGAAGGAGAGTGCAGGAAGAAAACAAAAAGCCACAGTAATGAGATACCTAAAAAGAACTTTGTCTAATGAATCAGATGACAGCGTAAAATCAACGACCCCCACGGACTATCCTAAAACACCAACAGGGTCTCCAGCTACAGAAGTTTCAACCAAATGGACTCACCTCACAGAATTTGAACTGAAGGGTTTAAAAGCCCTGGTGGAAAAGCTTGAATCTCTCCCAGAGAACAAGAAGTGTGTTCCAGAAGGCATTGAAGATCCACAGGCTCTCCTAGAGGACATGAAGGTAGGTGCGATACCTTACTGATCCACACAAACTGCATTCTGTGAGCATAGAAGACAGCAGGAGATCAGAGAGCAAAGTTCTGCAGCAGAGGGATGGAGCTTGTGTGTAGTGACCAGCTCCTATCAGCCTGCTGTGCTACACACAGTGAAATTACACCTCTTTGCTCTGCGGAGATGGCTGTTTGCGGTCTGATTTAGTTGATGCAGTCCCTTTTGAGTGTCACAGCAGTGGCCAAAAGTTTAGATCCTCTCATAGTTCAGCACTTGTTATGCCCCATGAGCAAATATTATACCTCATAAAATTTGTTTGTAATCTTATTTTGCCCTTTTTGGTCTGGTGTCTTTCTAGAGCATATCCAATTAACTGATACATACAAAATGTAAATACTTGATTGTTGTTCAGAAGATACATTGTCTAAAGTTTTCAGTTCCTTTTTTTTCTTTCACCTTTTTCATTTTCTTTTCCTCCATTGCCCTCTATAGGTTGATTATTATTCTCCACTGGTACAATGTACTGGTTTTGGAGACTGTGTGAGGAGTGAATGCTCACTAGTGACAGAATTTCGCTTTAGATTTTTAATGTACTGGAAGTGGTACCTCATCTGACTTGGGGATAAATTCCTCCTGAAGACCAGTGTGGCCTTGCTGTTTTTAGTCCCAGCCCTGCCTCTCATCTGCAGCATCCCTTTGCACTACTTGGTTAGCTTTTCTGTGTCATGATTTCACTTCTTATATAGCAGGCACGCTAATTATTAACACAGCTGAGAGCAGCAGGCTCTTTTGCTGGACTTGTCAAATCAGGCTACAGTTGTCAGCCTGTCCTCCAGAGGTCCAGTGCCATGGCAATTCAGCCTGGTTTGGTACTATGAGTATTGATTTGTGGTCTTGTGTTTGGACTACTAGCTTTGTGCTGTTTCTGTGTGCAGTGTGGTTCTTCAGCTACATATGTTTTAGGCACAAGAGCTGTGTAAGTCACAATCTGAGGGGGGAAAAAAACCCAACGTATTTATATGGTTAAAGGGGAGTCTGTACTTTTTTAGTGCAAGTAGTGTAACAGCTGCTTAGAAAAGGCTTCAAAGGCAGTTAAAGAAGGCTGAACATATGCAGTGTGCAGTGGAAGCATATTCCACAATCTTGGATCCTAGAAGTGTGATACACGGCACTCGTTTTGGTAAACCACAAGAGCTCAGAAAGTCTCTTCATGCAACAGCAACCACTTTGTTTATGAAAGTAGACACACATGCCCAAAGTTGTCACTGTAGATTCACTGCCTTGCTTTGTTGATCTGTCGTCTTCTAATCAGAAACCAAAATGAAGCTTTAAGACCAGGTGTTGAATTTGTGGTAAACGAGAAAGAATTGGTGGCATTGCTTTTCCAAGCTTGGTGAATAGACCAAGTTGCACTTAAAAATAAACTGCCCCTTCTTGAAATCCCAGAAAGGGGTACAACATGTAATAAATGGTGCAGATGTTCAGAATATGATCATGTGTGCTCTGTTGGTGACATACTCCAATGCACTCTGAAACATCTTACTAGAACATGGCCAGATACCATATGTGAATCCGGTTTAAAGCATCATGTAGGACTATATGCTTTCTTATTCCTCTACAGAGCACTGGATTCACTGGCTGTAGAAATGGAGAACTGCAGACAGACATTTAAGAAAAAGGCCCAAGTTGTCCCCGTTTTGGTGATACTGTGCTTTAACGGGTATTAAATGGGCATCTACCAGTTTACTTTATGCATCTTGTGAAGTTGCAGTCTTGGTGTTCTATCTCCTTTGATAACTACCGGCTTCTAGAGTTTCTCTCCTTGCCAGCACACACTGGAACCATCAGGATGTAGCCCAACATCTGGATATTTATGATTCCCTGCTGGTTAAAGAGCCCATGACCACATCTAAGCATCATGCACGCTGCAGAGCTGTTTTCTCTGGAATCACCTCTGTATGTTTGGCGACCCTGTGACTGATTAGTCAGAGCAAGACCTTTTATAAGGATGTTAACTCAAACATTTTCTTGAACAGCCTCTAAAGAACTGTTAAAGAACATTCTTGCCCATCTTTTTTACAATATTGGCCCACATATAAGTCAGTCCTCAATGGGAGTCAGAGCAGCATAGCAAATAATTGAAGTCCATATAGTCTGCCTCCTCCACAACTCTACAGTTGCATCATCTACTTGCTAGGTGCTCTGGAGGAATTAAGGCAGGTAGGGGCAGTTGTACTCAGATCAACAGTTGCTTGGGTATGCTTCTCCTTGAGTCAGTAGCAGAGCTCTGGGCTCCCAACACAACCCTTCCCTTTGCTCATCAGCAAATTGTCTGAGGCAGCCACTGGTGAGGTGTGTCCCATTCCCATCCTGTGTTGGGATTCTGGATTCAACAACCCGTTACTTGTTTCTTGTGCTGCGTTTGTTGAGACGGCAGAGATCAGTGCAGTGGAGCCAAAGCATCCTGTCTCCTTGTAACCCGTGTGATAGCAAACCACAAACTTTGTTTTATTCAGTTTGTTGGCTTTAAAAAAAATAAATCAGAAACAAGTTTATCAGTGTATGCTTAGGGCTGCTTCTGTCAAAGGATAGAGCACGCTGCTGGAAAAGTTGCCAAGTGACTGATTTCAACCTCCATCTAACACAGTGGTCTTTGCAGGATTCCTGTATTGCTTGGTGGGCAGAATGCAGCGAGTCAGTATTCTGTTCCATCCTTGCCCCTCAGTGTGCGTTGGGTACATCGTGCTGTTCAGACCCTCAGCTGAAACACGGTGATAGGAATGTTCCCTTGGGGTTCCCAGTGGTGCTCAACCCTACCACGTGATCCATCTTTCTGGAATGGTATTATTGCCTTGACTGCTAAATTATATTCCTTCTTACTTTGCTACTAGTTTTCCAACTTGTACAGAAAATAATGTGGGGATTTTGCTGATAGCATTAGCAGTAGAGCAAGCAGAATCCTGGCACTTCCACCTCACCCTGATGAATACCAAGAGTACCAGTCATCTGTGTGACTGAATGGAGGCAGAAATCCTGCAGAAGCAGCTGTGCTGATCGTACGTGCTGTGACTGTATTTGGCTACATTTACAAAGTTGATTTCATGGGCAACCTGGCTTTTGGACATGGGAGGTATTAATAATACTGCCTACAAAAAGTACCCTTTTAGTGCACCCGTTTGAGAGCTATTTTTAACAAATGCATCACAAGAACACGCCCTGACAGAAAGTCTGAAAGCTCTTGCTCTGCTTAAAAAGTCTTAAACGAAGAAAATAAATCCGTGTTTATTGTAGCAGTTTTGTTAATGAATACACTCGGGAACTTTTCTTTATGACATGCAAATCTTTCTTTGCACTTCAGTGAGGTAACTAAAGTTTTCAGAAAACAGGATATGGGTAGTTAAAGCTGGAGAAAGGAAGTGGTGTGAAGTCTCACAGAACAAATTTGGGTACCTTGCAGAGCATCCATGCTTTGCCATCTGAGGAGAATACAGTAAAGGCTGGGTGACTGGATTGCTGCTCTTAGTGGTAAATACAACTGCAGGTGTATACAACTACTTAATGGCAAGTAGGTGAGACTCTTGGAAGGAAAGTAATTTATTTTCCTTATGAGAAGGGAAACTGCAAACTAAAGTAAGCCTTTGTAAATTCCTTACGCATCATCTAAGCTCCTAACTAACTGCGACTGTCTAGTGGGGACACAGCAATCCAGAAGTGCCAAGCTAATGTCTCTGCAGATTGAGAACCCATTTATCACCGTGATCGATGGACTGCAGCAGCACAAGGGAGGCTTATTTGCGGAGCATAACACAGGCCTCACTTGGGGAGTGGGTCACTTCTTCCCTCAGTTCAAATAAGGAATTAAATTCTTGTTGGCTGCAGCTCTACTGTACGGGCTCTGTACTGCGTGAGACCTGTGCCACCACCAGAGGAGCTTCTCAAAGGCCTCCAAGCAGCGATTACTGACAGCAGCCTTCACTCTGTAGCAGATGGCATCTGAACAATCGGCTGAGGAGATGCAAAACTCTCTGTATCCAAATGTCTGTGCCTGGGCTCTGTGCGAGTTGTATGTGCGGCGAATGTGAGGGGAAATTGTTGTACAGATAAACATACCCTCCCCGAGAGGGTTCAGCTGACCCAAGCTGCAGAAGGACAGAAGGTTTGGCAGTGGAGTTGGTGGCAGGGTGAGCAGCCAGAAGACACTGCAGCCGTTGCCCCCACATCCTTGCTGTTGTTGCTGTTGGAGGCACACGCAGCCTGCAGTCATACCTTGTTTTCCATATACACATGCCCTTAAATGAAATATGAAATAGTGCAACAACTCCTGCTCCCAATTTAAAAATTAAGTAGCAGATGAACTGTTAGAAAAATACCTGCACTGATGAGGAAGAAAAGGAGGAAAAAAAATCACTGAGAAGTAATTTCACTTAGATGGTGGCCTTGGGGGTTGGAAGTGTTTCATTGTGTGGCTTCTCCACATCATATCTAGGTACTAAAATAGTACATCAGCCTACTACAGAGGCAGTTGGGGTGGCCTTATGCGTGAAGAGAATAGAGGTAACCATCTTAGTGCTTGGTGTAGTTTGTACCCCATATCACAGCACGGGTAAAACTGAGCAGACCTTTGATCGTGGCAGTCTGCATCCCACATTAAACACAGCCAGTGGTACTTGTCTGTAAGCAGCCTCTGGTTTCAGCACACAGCATTTCTGTTGTGTTACCAGCAGGATGGCAATTCCTTTGCTGATGTTGGGGAAGAGGATTGTGAGATCTGCCTCCTAGTAATGCCACAGACTTTCACCGCTTCAAAGCAAAAATGCTGCTTTTCTTCAGAAGGGACTGTGGAAGACCGTTGGGGCAGAAGAAACTCAGTTTGAAGAACAGAGTTTGTCAAATTTCTGCAACTCCTTGGCAGCAGGAGAAGATTCTTGTGCAAGACAGATGATATCTACTGAAATATGTTCTTACTTTTTCTTGCCAAGAAATCTTACCCCCTTCTCATTCTGGTGACAGGAAAAAATCTCCCTCTACTGAATGCATATCAGGGGAGTTATTCCTTGCTGTGCTTTTGAAATTAATGACTAAACTGAATTCTTACACACTTAATCAGTGTCTTTCCTACATACCTACTGTTGTCACCACAGCCTTCAAGTGTAACAAATCAGGCGGCCTTGTGCTGGATGAGCATTATGTTTGTCTAACTGGAGCTCCATGGCTTTTCTTTATCTTCAATTTCTTTTCTTTTTTCTTTTTTTAAGCAGGTGCGCAAAAGTACCTCCTCCAGCCTGTTGTTTGCTGATATTTGACACTACAGTCGGTGCAAATGTAGCTTGGTTATGATTCTGCTGCTCAGGCATCCATTGTTTTCAGCTGGCTGAGATGATAAACTGCTATAGTTTTACATTTCTTCTCGGGTAATATTTTCACGTGATACGTATGATAACAAGTAACCTTGTTATCCTGCCAAGTTCTTGGAATATACTCTGCTTTCTATTGAACTCAGTGTCTCTGACAGTCGTTAGTGGAAATGTTAAGGTTTTCTGCCTTACAAGCTTTCAAATCCAAGAGTAGCAAAGTAAAGAGGGATTAATTTGGCCTTTGTTTATATGGCTTTCAAGCTGCTGCCTTGTTCTGGAGAATTTTGGCTTTGCTATGACAATACAAGAGACCTCTCCAGTTTTAGGATTGAAAACTAACTTTCAGAGTGTAACAGTTTGGTTTGTGCATTGATCACTCCATCACATAAAAAGGACATGAGAAACGAGGTGCTCATTTAACTTCAGCTCAGCCAAGAGTTAATTTGCCAATGACTAGTCCATATGTAAAAGTTATTTGCTGTTTCTCTGGAGGGTATTCAGCTGAAGCTATGCTGCAGGCTCCACGTCAGAGTCAGGCTGCAACACGCTGGGTTTTACTCCTAACCAGCCAGGCTGTGCTTGTGCAAGCTCCTGAGAGCAGCCACGGTGCTGGGCTGACAAAAGTGGGCTTGTACTGGTATTGCTTATTCTGGTTATTGGCGCTGCTTTCCAACTTAACCAGTATTAAGAAGAGTCTTACTGGTATGATCGTATCTGAAGCAGCAGCCCTGTGCTGGTGCTATGGTGCCTATTAGTAAAACATCTCTCGCCTAAGCGCAGACTGGGGAATTGAGCTGAACCCAGCAGGTTGCCTGAGCTCCAGGGAGAGAAAACCAGCCCCAGGGACACATGTCCAAACCCTGGTTTAAATGCTAGTCTGCCTGCTCGGGCTCTTGGGGCCTGGAACATGCCATCGTACTCCCAGATTTAGTTGGATGATTACAGATGAATTCCAAGTGCACTTCCTATTAAAACAATTACTGTATTTGAAGCTATTTTTCTACTGTGTGTGAAATTTCTAATTATTAAAGCTCTACACAGGGGATTGAGAGAGCCTGGTGCCTATTGTTGTCTAACTAAGCTTTTTTCAAGAAGTTGGTGTACTTGGGAGCAACACCACTGAACTTCATTGTGTGCAGTTACCTCCTAAATTCTATTATGAAGTTATTTCCAACCTTCAGTTCTTGTTTGCTTTCTGGGAACACTTTTTTTCCCCTTAACCTGTTAATGCTTATTTGGACTTCAGGTTTGAGAATCATCTTTACCTGTTTTTTATTTTCATTTGTTGTCTTTTTCAGCTACCTGAACTCCAAAAGATGATGTCTGTAGCTTTGGTTAGTAAACTGGGAAAGAGTCATGGAAAGCTAGACTGGACTATGCCCAACTGCATAATTGAGTGTGCTTAGAAAGAGTTCTGCCCCACTTCTGTGTTGAGTTATACGGTCATGGGAGTGATTCCCAGCAGCAGAAGCTGTGTAAGCCCATCCAACCCGCTCAGGAAATTTCTAGGGCAGCGCATCAAGTGGGGGTGGAAGGGGGAGACCAATCCTTTCCCTTAATGCTGTACTATCCAGAGTCAGATCCTTTCCTGGTGAATATGCAGGAACCTGAATGCCTTACGCTGTCACGTGAGGTGAACTAGACTACAACAGCTCTGCTACTCACTATCTTGACTTACCTGAATGTTCAGGCATCTGGGAATCACTCTAAACTACATGCTTGATGCCCTGTGACTGCAGGAAGAATGGTGGCAAAGCCTAGATGCTTCTAGAGTCTTCTGTAGACTTGTTGAGGAGAGAAGGTATTGGTTGGGGTGACTGGCTGGAGCCATCTGGGATTTAGTGAGCTAGAGCTTAAAGGGGGAGATGATACTGGTGTTAGGCTGATACCAGTGGAAAAACACCAGTCACATTGGGCACACCAATTTTAAAGAAGTCTGAAATATTTGAGGTGATTCATGGCTGATTTTTTGTCTGTTTCGCAAGAAAAGTCACATCTTGGATTGTAATGACGGGTGCGAGAGTTTCAGGGTGAATCATGAAGTTTGGAAACAAAAGTAACTTGCAGAGATCTCATCCCTGTGCCTTTCATCAGAGTGTGGAGTATTGTCTTCTGCAAGTCTCTGTACTCTTCAGTTGGAGAAATATTTCTCTGGTTAATAAAGGCCTTTTCATTTGCAACAGAACATACTGAAGGAACATGCTGATGATGACCAAAATCTTGCCATTTCGGGTGTCCCTGTGGTCAGCTGGCCCAAGAAGACCGCAAAGGTAATGAGACACAATTACTTACTAATCGTTGTGCTAGGTCTTGGTGTTTATTTATCTGTAGTCTGACAAAGTACTGGATATGATACTTTGGCAGCTGCTAGCGTTTTTACTATGAAATGTTATTTTTAATGGCTTTATGATTAGATGCTGAAACAGAACATAAAAGTGTCTCAGCAGGGAGAAATCGTTACAGTTTCCATTTAAAAAGAATTTGCTTGTGCCTTACTTATCAGTATAAAACTTTGATATATTTTGGTTAAATCTAAAAATGTTGATGCATCATTTTGTGTAAAATTAAATGATGTGTGTATCCGACAAACTGGTCACGTAATAAGCACTCACATGTGGATGAAAAGATGCTGCTTCTCTTATACTATGAGAAGTCCTGAATTCTCTGTACAAGTGTGCTTCTAACTTTGGAGGATTGTTTTCTGTCCTTGTATCTTCATTTTAATTCCTATCTATGGAAGAATTTCTCTTTACTTTGCAGCAGAACCATGAGCCTTGCTTCACTAATGCTTATAAAGAATTTGTAATAATTAACTAAAGAATAGTGTCAAAAGGCTGGATGTTATTTATAACAGTGGTATATTTACCATACTCCAGTTATTCAGCATGCTGTAATACCAGCTTTGCTTATTTAGCAGATGTCTCATCGCTTCTATTTTTACTTTCATTTTTCACTGAATTAGTTTTATAATACATAATTTCTTTAGAAATGCTGGAAGGGTTGGTCAGCTTAAATCAGACTTCTATCTGAAAATCTGTTGTTATCATTGTAAGTAACTCTCACATAATTAACTCAGTGAATTATTTTCCCTGTTCTCACTTTTTGTGCTGGTGCAGTTGTTATGCCCTTGCATGTAATGGCTTGTAGCCACGAGAATTTGCTGGTTTGACATGGAAAGTAGGAGACCATCAACATTAAACTGCCAGAGGAGAGTGGGGCAGAATGATCCGTCTTCACTTCTTTTTGGGTTTTAGCTGAGCATATTTCAGATAAGTTCTATCTTGTTAAATACATATTTCCCTTTTAGACTGTAATAAATCCATGGGAATATGCTTTGTGTTTAAAATACTTGTTTGTTTAAAAACAACAGTGGAAAACCTCAGGAGGAATAGGTGTTGGATTCTTCACTCTGCTGCTTTGTTAGCTGCTGTTCATTCATCAGTCAAGTATACTCCAGGCTTTGAATAAAGCAAAATCTCTGTGATCAGAGGAAAACTGGTGTGTGAGACGTATAAAAGAAAGCTAAAAAGCAACTGACACTTGTGCTGTATTTTTGGAACTTGTGGTAGAAGTGAGGATCTTAATGTTTTGAGGCTTTTATAAGCTTTGGCATTTGCTAATGTTCTTGTTTGCTTTATTTTGGAATCCTTGATAAACGGTTCATTTCTTCTATTTCTGTGTATTGGCATCATAACTGTAACAGTAAAAGACAGGTATTTTTTTGTGATTTAAATCTTACCCCGCTTTGCAAAATCCATCCTGCTGGCTGCAAGGGTGGTGTTTTTTTTAATTTCTAGTTTTTTTTAATTTCTAGTTTTGTTTAATTTCCTTTAGCCTTTCTGAAAGCAAAAACTTGTAGAAGGCATCATTCCCATTTTTAAGGTACAACAATTAAGCACATTAGCTAGTAACAAATAGAAGGAAAACTTTCCCAGAAAGTCACAGTTTAGATTAGAGCTTGGAAATAAACAAATTTGTCACAGAAGAAATCCTCTCACCGTTCCCTCCATATTTACTTTGCTTAATCTGTGATCAGTTTGTATTATGTCTTATGTTTTAGTTCAAAGGTACACATGCAGAAATGGCTGAATGTTACCCAAAAAGAGATTTTTTTGTTGTTGTGCTTCTAGTTGGCAAACGCCCGTGTCATCTTTCACCTTACAGCTGTTTCCCTTGTCTGGCACCAGAGGCCAAGTGAAAAAGCTGGGAAGAAACGTCTTAAGATTTGAGCCTCTTAAGTCCCAAATGAAAATGTGTTGGAAAGACAAAACATAGGGCAGATTTGTACAGAGGCAGCGTTACCAGTTAAGTTTGGTTACGTCACCTTTGTTCCCTGTACATCCTGATAATGAAACTGAAGATTTTACAGAGAAGAAAACCCTTAGGGAGCAGGGAAGCTGCCTTTAAAATTGCACTGTAGCTGGTGGAGCAAGTCTATATCGTCAGAAGTTTCTGCAAATGTTGGAACACAAGTAAAACCTATCCATAATTTTGCTTCATGTAGTTTTGCTCTTGTAGTAAGTAGGAGAAATGCCAAATAAGAACCCAGCTTGACAGTGCCTTTCAGGAGATACTCGTGTTTAAGGGAGTAGTGGCGTATATGGTACAATATGGTAGCAGCTACCGTAGGGCTGGTAAGAAGATACAGTAGTTGGTGTATCAGCTTCCAGGGAGAGGAGCAACGTCTGATTCCAAGTCCATAAAGAAAAAGAAGGGAACTAAAATCCAGAAAGAGGCGGCAATAAGTGAAAAATGTGGCTCTTTCTCCAAGAGAAGGCTCCAGAGGAGATTTAGAAAGACAAGAGCAGCAGATGGAGAAGGAAGAATAAAGCCAGCATTAAATGCCAAAACATTTCAAATAAAATGGAAATGACTGTAAAGAAAGGAGGGGAAGAGACTAGAAACAGCACAAAAGCAGGATGAGGAGAGAGGCAAGTACTGAGAAGGGATGGAGTGGGGAAAACATAGAGCAGAGGGAGAGAACTCTTACTGGAGAGATCCCTGGAGTAGTGACAGAAAATGACTTAAACTACATGAGTAACTCAAGTTGTGAAAGGGTTAGTGATGTTGACTTGCTTTTGAAAGAATATGCCTTAAATAATCTGAATGATTTTCGAGGCAGCAAATATTTCCCTTGAAAATTGAGTCACAGTTTCTTTTATGTGTTGTTACTGTGACGTGCTGACAGCGTGCACAGTTCTGTACTGCAGAATGGTTACTTGAAGACTGTGAAATTCTGGAGTTTAGGGAAGAAATATGTTCACCCACCTTATATCAGAGGTCAAAGTGGGTAAGATCTAATGGGCAAGATGTTTAACTAAGAACGTGGAAGACCCATCCATATGTTGTGGCTCCGTTATGCTGCATTGCTCCTGTCTACCTTCTCTAAAAGCATTCAAAGCTGTCACTTATCCTGCAGCTTGTTCTCAGAAAAAAACCAGAAGCAATGATCAAAACTGGTTTTGTGAGGAGATAAAATAAATGGGTGACATCTGATGGTCTTGTGGTTCCAGTATAAAATAGGAGGCCGGGGTCTGTGCTGTTCCTAGCTCTGCTGCAGCCTCCTTGTGTTGCACGAGGTGAGTGGCACATACCTGCTCCCTGAGCTCTTCTGTGTTACTTGGAGATGGTGCTTCCCATCCTGGAAGGTGACATTAATTTTTAGAACGATCTGTGACATCTTCAGCAGAAAGTTTCATAGTTAAAGGTATGAACCGTTGTTAATTTATGCTAAAAAGGAAATGGTGGATGATTCATAGGCACCTCTTCCAGATCATATTTACTCATCTTTATGGAGATTTTTTTTGCGTCTTTTGTACTTTTTAGAATTTATTGATAATTACTTAACACAGTAATTATACTCCAGTAGGCAACTTTTTTTTTGCAAATGCTCTTTCAGAAGGACCTGACTCTTTTCTTTGAACTATAGAGTAAGAGAAAACAGTCCATTTTCAGATTAAGTCTGTCTGACAATAATTCATTTACCAAAATATTTGACTTTGTCAGGGATCCTAGGATATGTACAACGATCCTAATTTAGGCTTCTTTGAGGAATCAGGGATGTGGGGGACTGCGTGGCTATGTGAAACCTCCCTTGTCCCACTGGCTGACTGACAGTTTCCATACCTTCAGGCTGCCCAGCACATATTTCCCAGCTGGCTGCCCAGTGCAGATGCAGCTGTGGGTACATAAACCCATCCCGGATCCTTTGGCAGGAGTTTGTGCAGCAGTAAGTTGTCCTCGTGGGGTGCGTTGCTGAGTGTTATTGTGGGGGTTTCTGCAACGATTGTCTGCTGTCCCAACGGAAGAACTCCACAGGGCACACTGCCTCAAGATTTTGGATTCTTAACTGATTAAAGAGGAGTGAGAAATAATCATAAGAAACGGACTCCTTCCATTCCTAGGAAATGAACTTCTGGGTGATGTGAAAAGTGGGCCTAAACCTGATTTTCCACAGTGGTGACCCATCACTAATCACTGGTGCAGAAAGCTGACTACCTTCAAGCCAAATCCTGAAGCCCACTCTTCGCATTTGCTCAGCCCTGCAATACCAGAGTTCCCATTTTATCTGCACAGGGATTAGGGGTAGCATTTTATTTAAGGAACTCGGGAGTACGGCCCAAGCAGAAACCATGCATTTTTCAAACCATTTCCTATTTCTGGAAGACAACAGTCAACTATAGTAGCATGTAATTATGCTCCATGGCAGTGCCTTCTGTTTTTACTGTGATAAAAATCTTTAGTTGTCTATGAAGAGCAGCTATAAAGAATTAAAATATGTTTGGACTCTCTTGCTCTGTGAAGAGTTAGAAATGCAGACTGTGAGCCAGATTCTCATCTCTCTTACCTGGCACAAACCTAAAGCCACTGCATCTATAACGATAGCAAGTGTCCAAATATATATAGGTCTGGCTGTGAGCAGGAAATGAAGCTGTAATTTTTAGTAGCTGGTTAACAATGCTGCAATATGTGGCTGTTTTTCTGATGCCTGTTCATGTGCTTTTTCCATGTAATTTTTACCTGTTGATTTTAAGAGAAGGATACTTAAGAATTATAATAAGGAAATGGTAATATTCTTATTTAAATGAGTGCTATTCATTAGCAAAGACCACAAACTGCAATTTTAACAGGATTATGTTGTTGTTCTGCAAGGAAAGTTGTTTTTTAAAAAATTGGCAATGTAAATAATGTTCATAGCTATGTATCAGTGCATGAAAATAAGGAAGAAAAAGTGATCATACAAAAAAAAAAAAAAAGGAAGACCTCTCTCGGGCTGGGTTTTTTTTTTTTTCTCCTATTTTTGAGATTGGGGTGGGGGTGGTGGGTGGACACAGGGTTTTGACTTTAGTTTTCTGTTACCATGAACAGCATCTCATTCCAGTCATTAGTGAGTTCTGTCTTGCAGCAGTTTGTTACCCCATTATTTTTACTGGAAATCTTTTGGCCAAATACATAATCCATCCACGTATCTGAAGAAGAGGCATTAACTTGTAAGAACTAATCTGCGAGAGGCAGAGTAAAAGGCTGGTTAGTACCACTGAGGAAAGATTGAACTAGTCACACTCCATCAAACCAGACAGCCCTTGTAGCACGGTGTCCTGTTTCTGCTGGTGACCAGCCACGGACATTAAAAGGGTTGTAAGAACAAAGTAGATGTGCAGCAATCTTTGCTTGTCTTCCCCATTAAGCTAAAATATTGTATGTTCATCTCTTACGTTTAGTATTAGTATCCCCTGGTAGAAGATTTTTTTTCCTCTGTGAATTTACCTAATAATTTGGGGAACCTGTCAATCTTGTTGATCTCCGTAGCATCCTGTGGCAGTGTCCCCTGCAGTTTAATAAAGCTCTGTGGAGATAAGCACTTCCTTATGTTGTTTCGGATTGTCTCCTTGATGTCATAAATAAGCTTCGTGCTTTCTGTATCGTACATTTTGAAAAATTTAGAATGAAATCTCTGTTCACCTTCTCTGTGCTAGCAATTTTTTAAAATTGTTTTTTTATTATGTTCCTGTGACTGCTTCTCAGTCTTTTTCCTCCCCTGCTCCCAAGCTGAAAAACACTAGTAAATTCAGTCTTTTCTGGTACATAAACCATACCATATGTTTGATCGCTTTCCTCACTCTATTCTAGTTCCACTATAGGTAGTTTTGAGATGAGGGTGGGTATGGGACTCCACAACTATGTACAGTATTCAAGATGTGATGTTTAAGAGCAGAGACTAGAAGAACATGTCTTGTTCAGCACATGGGACAACAAAGTCGATGGGGGAGGTGACTGTTGTGTAAGTACTTCAGGGAGTATAAACACCATGGGAGAAGAGTTATTTAAGCTAATGGACAATGTTGGCGTGAGAACAAGGGAGTATAAACACGCCATAAATAGATTTAGGCTGGAAATATGATTTTTGAATCATTGTTCATAGTCTGAACTGAACAGCACACAAGACAAACAGTAGACAACTGTGATGAAAAGGGTGTTAGATTCTTAGAAATAACTTGTATTTTAAATAATAAAAGGCAGTGGTATTAGTCACCCTCTCCAGATCTGGAGCCCATTTGTGTGTCTTCTGCCATCTTCCAGCAAGGAACTTTTTTTCCCTTTTCATGGTATTTCACATGAAAAATGGCTGTGAAGGGAAGAAGATTGACCAGTTTCTAATAACAGAGCTTCTTTAGCTTGGCTCCAATTTTATGAACATATATGAAATGTTGTGCATTGGATCAAACTTAAGAAATAGTAAGTAAAGATTTAAACTTAGTGGACGCAATTAATGCAGAAATTATAAATTAGCAGGACAAAGCATAAATTCAAGAATTTTTATAAAGTTTAACGTGAAACCAATCTGATTTTTCTGAAGTGTTAAGCGTTGTTTTACATCAGGTTTTCTTTACATTCAGGTGAAGATGTGCTGGGTGGACAAAGAACATTCCTGAAAACCTTTGAATAAATACTTCCAGTTTTTACTTGCTGCTTACTAAGAATTCCTACCATAGCTATCGCTAGGCCAGCTCCACCTATAGTAGCAAAAGCACTGAGATACTCGTTACAGCAATTAGTGTTTTAACCAGAGTGGTGTCTGAAACAGATCTGAGCATGTATAAATGGCACAACATCAAAACAGCATCAGTTTCTGGAGCCTTCCCGGGGGCTACCACGAGGAAAGCAACATTCCTGCTAGTAGCAGTGGGAAAGCTCTGCCAAATTCCCTGAGACAGACCAGTCCTTGGAGAACCATTCAGGTACTTCCTGTGGTGATATGAATGTATTAGAAAGCTAATACCAACAATTAAAAACAACCACCTAAGACTTAACGTAAAAATAAAGTCCTTCCAGTGCAGGGGGAAAAAAAAAAATCTGTTAAGGGGGGGGAAAAGGTAGAAAAACAGCAAAAGAATTCAGTGTAAATTGTAAGATGTATTTTTCTGGTTTGGATTCAAATAAGTTTTACATCAGTCATTCCAAGTCATTCCCAGGAGCAAAATGGGGATTTTAACTGTCGCATTTTGTCCTTGCCAGACACCAGCTTAAAGGTGTTTGAAGCGATCTCACACAGCACTGCCTGAGCTCTGCTTGGTGTCAGCAACAATTCTAAATGCCGATAGTCTGCAAGATAATTTGCATGTACAAATATGTATTGTGAATCCTTTTTGTTGATAAAAGGTCCTGATTGTAAAGTTCATAATCTACTGCAAATCAAACATTTCGTGGTAGTTATCAGATGCTAATAATTAATTTATCTTCCAGAAAATAACTTAAGTACAAAAGAAAATGAGGTTTAAAATAAATTTAAATTTGTTTTTCTCTTTACTGATTTAAATTGTGATTGGAATCAGTGATTTAAATAATTTTAAATAATTTCTGTTCTTTTACACTGTAGGATGGTAGATACCATGTGGTAGGAGAGAGCTGAATTTTTATTCATAAAGATATGCCAGTTCTGGCTCCTGACAAATCTATTAAGAAACAAAACCACATAGTTGAGGTTTGGGGGATTTTTTTTAAGGGGACTTCCCACAGTAGCTGTGCGCATACGAAACTAAGCCCTTTCCCTGCTAACTACTACACTTGGGAGCAGAAAAAACCTGATGCACCAGAACCCAAGACTTCTCTGGGTACTGGGCAAAGGAGTAAGAGCTGCTGGAGCTACTGGGAGTTTCTGTCAAGCGTCTGCTTTCCTGGGGCAGCGCTGATGAGGAGAAGGCAGCTCCTGGCTTGACTTGTTTGTTTTTCTGAGCGCTGCTTCAGTCTCTTACAAACACTAGTCCCGAAGACAAATTCATTTCTGTGGTAACTCCAGACAGGCTAAAGGAGTTTCGGGGTTTGGTGTACGTGTATTGTACATAACATGTCCAAAGAGCTTCACTGCGTATTGCCTCAGTATTTTCTAAAAGCTTTGCCCGGTGACTTGACAGATTATTTCTCACCTCAAGAGGCTGTACTTGAAATATGGTGTCCCTTCAGGGAGTAATTATAAATAGCAAGGACTTGAATGAGCACCTTCTTAATCTTCCATCTTTGACTTACTATTTTCCCTTCTTATCAACTCTCAGCCACTTGCTTTGAAATCTGACCAATGCCTTCATGTGATTAATACATCAAACAGGTAAATTAGAGCCATTTTGACTCTTGAGTAGAAATGTGAACGGATTGGAAAAAATGAACAGACATCTCTCTTTTCAAATTGTTGTTCTCCAAGTATCATACAAGAAGATTTATGTATTCTTCTCCATTGTCATTCTTCTACCATATGCATGAGATCTGGATCTATGAATTTACAGAAATTCAGTAACATGAATTTTTCCCAACTACATCTTGACTGCCATTTGTCAAAATAGCAGCTTTCTCTTTATTTTATGACAGTAAAAGTGCTGATGAAAACTACTTCAGTCTTAAGACCTTTTTCTTAGATAATGTATGTGAAAGGAGTTGACAGGTCTCGCGTTTTATCACCAGGAGCTTGACTACATTTGTTGCTGAGTTGGCCAACAAAACCAAACAAAAAGCTCAGGTTTGAGCCTGGTGTAAGTATCCCAGCATCCAGCTCTCCCCCACCCCGACAGTAAAAACCATTCAAGCTTTGAGTTACGTATCTGAGATTTAATAGTTTTGTTTCTGGATCGAAGCACATTGGCAGAGGAGTGTGGAAGGCGTTTGTCATTCCACAGGACGTGCTGTGCAATTATGGACATTAATCCTGCGTGCACTTTTCAGAACAAAATTGAATTGTATGTTCTGTCCCTGAGAAGATGGCTTCCTTTTAGTTCCATAGCACACTGGAATTAAAGTCTGCTGAGAATATAAATGAGGTCTTGTTTCAACTTTATGACTTTCCTGCAGGCACTAATAGACCAGATAGAAGAGGTACAGAAGTGTTTTCCTTTTTGAAAATTAGCAAATACAGCAAAAGATATGGATGAATTCTGATAGAAGTGAAGCAGCTTTGAGACTTAGTCTGGTGTGGTTTGGTTATTTATGTCCTGACCGTTTCCCTACAAATCCATGCCAGGTTCGTAGGTGACGGCAGAGCACCTGAGCTCTCAGGAGGCAAACTGTACTTTTCCTTGCTTATCATTTGTTTGCCTCTAAATGTTTGGGTTTGGTCTCTGCGTTGTGAAGCTGCTGTCCACATGTTGGACAAAACTTTGTATTGTAGAGCATTTGGTGCTGCGTGTCGGAGTGTGATCGGCCTCTTACAGGACGGTGGGTTACGTTCATCCACTCTTTCAGCCAACAGCCACCTCTATTTGCATGTCCCTCCACAGCGTGGCAGTCACTTCTTACCTTCTTAGGAGCTTATTTCAATAGCTTTTGCATTTACTGGCAGAACAGGGCTCTTGGAGACACAAACTGTGCTGTGGAAACGCTATGGCATAAAGATCTGTGGAAGAAGGAAGCGTGGCAGGATTTCCCTCATTTCCCAGTGGATAGTCCCAATCATGCTACAGCTCTTCCTGTAGAGAGGAAATTAATGGATCCAAATCTCATGAGCTGTTGAATTTGTTGGTACCTCTCTGCACAAATCTAATGCTGTGGAGGTAGAAGAGCTCAGTTATTCATCAGTGGGTTCCCAAGATGCAGTGCTCATGTTTTGTGTCATAGAGGAATTTGATGTTTCACTATTCTGCAGTATTATTTATTGTATTTTAAGATGATGGGGTGTTGGAGTTTGGAAGGGGTGGTGGTGTTTCCTTTTTTAAGGCTTACGAGAGAGACAGAATGAGCGAGTTACTATCAGCATGGTCTGTCTGGGCTGTTTTGGGTGTTGCTCCTCTGCTGCACTGCAATTGTCCATGGTTGTCATCCTTCAAGAAACAGTTGTACAACTGCCTTTGCTTCTCCGGTGTTGGATACTGGTTAGGGAAAGTATCTGTGTTACATGGAGGGAGCAATCAATGTATTATTTCATCTTGAGTTGCTTTATTTGATCTAAGGTTGATCAGACTGTTTATTCAAGAGATTGTGATGGATACCCAGTATCTGATGACTACTCTTATGTCACAGTTCAGATGAAATAGATAGTATGAAGCAGTAAGATCGTGATACTAGATGGGTATTTAGGTTGTCAGGATGTCACCGCTAGTGTTAAAAGTATGACTGAAATATTGGCTAGAACTCTTGAGAAAAGTGTCATGAAATTTGCTCAGGCCCAACAGTTAAGATCATATTTCATGTGAATGGACACTTTCACCAAAACAATGAACCTTAGAAAGCTATTGGGTAACTCTTATTCTGATACAGGTCAAGAATCATGATCCATAAACATCTCAGTGGGTTTCCTTTTCAAAAACATATGTGCTGGCCTGCAGAAGCAACAGTGGCTCAAATCACAAGATCTTTTTTTCAAGGGCTTGTATATAAACCAATTTGAGGTTGTTTTTCCAATTGCTTCCATGTAAATATTTTTTCTGGAATCAGCTAAATATCATATTCTATAAAGGTGCATAAAATTTTCAAGGGAAAGTTAAATCAAAGGTGTATTTGTGCCACATTAAAAAAACAAACCCAAACCCAACACTTTCTTTCACCACATATTGAGAATACAGAATCATAAACTCCAGTGTCTAATGTGAAACCAGGGATCCTGCTTAGGCTTGGTAGCACCAGCTGAAATCTCTCGGTACCAGAGATGCTCGGGAGCAAGTGAGTACAGTGCAGGGGGTGTTCTCTTCCTCCCCCCATGTTAGTTTTACTACTTCAGGATATTTGCATGAGAATAAAATGTGGTTATTTGGCACTCATCTGCTCCTGCTGTTTATTCTTCGCTTGAGGTTATTGTCTCAGTTTGTGACAACGTAATTGGTTTCTGTGGAGAAGATTATGATATTGATGAGACTTATATATGACTTCAGGTGAGGTGCAATCAAAGCAACAGTTTAGAATGGAAGTTACTGTCTGTTTTCATGGGGTTTTCACTAAGGTTCATTCAGCAGTTCAATTAAGGATGTTATTTATTACTGAATTATATTGCGCAAAGCTTGAGTGTGGACACAGTTATGCCAATACGGGCATGATGAGGGTCAGTGCTGCTTGTTTTGTTTTCTAATATGAAGTGAACTGCACCAGGCTAGTCAGAGAGACGCTGTTCACACAAGGGTTGCTCACTATTTGTTGTAATTTAGTGTTCTCTAGTGTAGACAAGCTGAAAGAATGGAGCTGGAAAATGCTCTCCTAATAGTTCGTTCTGTGTATTCAATATTTCTTTGAATGGTTAGCTGCTCTTGTACAAGATGAGATTTTTGGAGAGCAATTATAGTCAAAAAGTTTATTTTACTCTGTCATTTTTCCCCCACCGATTCCCAACTTGGGATTTTATATCCTATCCTGTCCAATTCTGTTCAACGCCAGCTCGGCAAAGTTTACCTTGCGTTTGGAAATCATTCTCAGATCTTCTTGGCATGTGTGTCTTCACTCCTGATGCAGGCCTCGTAATTAGAGCTCATTTGTCAGTTGTGTTGCTGTCATAAGCAGCAGACTGGAACACGCTCTCCTGTGGCGGGGCCGGCTGAGGACCGAGGTTTGACGTGGGTTACACTTGGTGACCTGCTGCGGCCCAGAGAGGCTAATGCAAGTATCAGGAGTGCTTGTGTACGCTGCAGATGAGAGGAGTAGGATGATCTATGTCATGTTTTAATTTGCTGTGAATGACATTTCACTGTGGTGTGACTGGTGGATTGTCCTTGGGGGATGTCACAAGTTATATATATTTTTTTTTTCCTCCTGTTTGGATTATGGAGCCAAAAGACTGGAGGGGAGTTGAACAAGCACGAGCCAGGTTACGTGGAGACTTGTGTGGAATCAGTGTGGGCTAGTGGAGACGTGGTCTGCCCACAGGCAGGTGTGGGACCAGGCACCTTCCTTCTGGATGTCATCTGTTCTCCTGCCTCTGCTGGAGGCCAACCGTATACTTGAACCACAAACACTGCTGTAATCGTGCCAGTTGTCCTTGCTTTGTGGTTTAAAGCTCTCCTCTATAGGTCCATAGTGAGACTTGCATCTCCCCCTTCCTCTCTTCTCCAGAAAACGTTGGATTCTGGTATTACCTTGTGATTCTGAAAGCCAAGGCCTTAGGCACATGCCTTTCGTGCTTCAGCTTTCATCTGCTCCTCTCTCTCGGTTGTGTACAAATACAGTGGGGGAAGAGAGGAACCCGAGGAGACAGGATGTTGTGTGGGTATCGCATTCTGGAGAGCCCCATCACGTGTTGCAAATAAATGCTTCACTCCTGGCATCGTGGATGAGCGGGACTGGGAGAATACCATCATGTACCCATAATTTGAGTTTGAGTTGGCAAGAGGACAAACATACAAGCAAGAAATGGGTATTTAAGGTATTCAAAATAAGGAAGGGGCCTAATTACATGTTTCACTTGGCTTTATCAGCAGCCACCTCTAAGTCTGTGTTTAAAGTTTGACTGTATTTTGTTACTTAAGCTTGAACGACCAGAGTCACATGTAGAATCATGGTGTCACAAGGGCTGTGAGCGGGTGTAAGGCGTAATTGCCCATTGCCTGTGTCAGCTCCTGCCTGTTGCTGCCTCTTCTCCTGGGCTACCCAAAGTGATTGTGCAGCCGCGTGATAATTCAGACCAGGAAACTGAGCTGAAACTAGCTTGGCAAAAATCCTCATGCAAGGACCATTAGATGTGCTTCTTTATGGCTTCTTGGTTGCTCAGCACATGCAAATATTTAATCTCATGTTTAATTCTGTGTTGTGGGCGTAGGAGCCAGAGGCAGAATCCTAACAACTTGAATGGAATTGGGATTTCCCCTGAAAGCAGGCCCATAAATCCAATGAGAAGTTTAATTCCCAGCACTCAAATTCAGGCCTGTGTGTCTTGACCCTCAACTGCAAGCTCTGGAGGATGAAGGCAGTGTCTGTGTTCAGGCGCTGGCCCTATTGTGACCTTCGGATCCAGAACAGGTCCCCGATTAACCCACGTGTAACACTTCATATTGCAGGGAGGAGGCTATTTTTATTGTAAAACCCCAGAAGCGGGTTGGGATATTCAGAGCAGGGCTGGAAATGGTTCCCCAGGAGAAAACAAAAAGAGGGGAGCAGCTCTGCAGGCCGGCTCGCCTTGCATCCATCCCATCTCATCCCATCATCGCCGGTTCTGCCGCAGCAGGGGCACGGCTTGAAATCGCGAAGTTCGCTCGGTGCCTCCCCCCCTCCCGTCCCGACCCGGGGCGCGGGAGGCGAGCCGGCAGGTAGCGAGGCAGAGGGGTGGGTGTGTGTCTGTCTGTCTGTCGGTCTGTCTGTGCGCCTCTCCTTTGTCTCCGGCAGCCCGTGCAGCGCCGTGCACCCTGCGGGCGGCCGCGCATCCCAGCGCCGCGCATCCCCTCCCCGCTCGGCACACCCAGGCAGGCCGAGCATCGGCCCGCCCCCGCCGGCCCCCTCGGCAGCTCGCGGGGCTAATTACCAGCAGGGGGCTAATTGCCAGCGGGGCGTTAAAGCCGCCCACCCCCCCACCCCTGGCCGGGTTCGGCTGCGGCGGGGCGGCCGGCGCTGCCCCG
>VXBJ01002308.1:589602-624897 GCA_013400055.1 Nycticryphes semicollaris
GCCTCCCGCCGGGGGCCGGCCCGGGGCGCACGGCCTCGCCCGCCGCGGGCGCCCGGGGGCACCGGGAGTTCGGCACCTCCCAGGGCCCCGCGCCGCTTCGGAGGCGAACGCGCCTTGAGTGTGTGATTGTTCCTCTCGGGGGGGTTTCCCTGTCGTTTCCAGAATTATTGTGGTGGTTTGGGGTTTTTTTTTGTGTGGGTTTTTTTTTTTTTTCCTTTTCCTAATAAGATTCCTCAAATAGCTGAGAGGGCTGTAGGACTTCAGGAGAGAGTCTGATGCTGAGCCTGGCTACCTTGGCTGAGTTTGATTTATAGCCAAAACCTCCTTTCCGTTCCCAGGGCCGAGGGATGTACAATAAAGAGAAGGAGGTGTGCTGAAATAAAAAGAGAACTTTTATTAATACTTCCAGGGTTTATTCTCTCAAGGTGGCGGTTTGTTGTTTTGGTTTTTTTTCCCCTGTGGAGGAAGGAAAATAAACTTTTTAGATTTATGAAGTAATCTGTGAAAATTAATCCAGAACACGTGTTCTAGATTGTGTATTTTGCTCTCTAAGAATTGCCTAAGCAATTAAAAATGCACCAGGAATAGAATTAAACACGTGTATGTAATTTAAGCATAAACGTGATAGTTTTGTTCATAACTCAAGGTGTTTTGCTCTTTAAAATAGCCTAATAATTTGCTTTTACAGACCAGTTTGTACGTAGGCCGGGTGTTGAGTCTATCTTGCAAAACCTCTCTCATTTCTAAAAATTTTACTATGTTTTGCTTTATAATTGCACCAAGAAAGCAGGCTGGAAAAAGAGTTTGGACTGGCAGTGCTGGTGTGCCTTGGGTGCTCCCCAGGGATGGCACTTGTGGTGTGGAAACCTTAAGAGAGATATTAATGTGCTGCACTGGCCTGGTGTAGTGTCAGTCCAAGAACCTAAGCCGGGTCTTGGATGAGTAACTTTATTAAGTCCTTAATTCTGTAGATTGAGCTAATGTGCAGGTCTGCGCTGCTGCTCAGCTCCCAGTAAATGTCCCAGCCCCCTTCCTTTTCTTAAACTTTGTCTTACACCAGGCCTTTTCCATTGGCTTCCCCCCCCCTTAGAGTGATTACTGTAGGCTTTTTTAAAAGAGCTAATCGTTAGGAGAGCAGATTTGTCTCAGCTGCGTTGTACCAGCTGTGAAATAGCTACTGGAGGTGCTAGTTCTTGCTGGATGAATTTGGAAAGTTGGTTATGTTCTGGGTTTCTTCAGCTCTTCTAAAACCTGAGGCTTGATAGTGGTTTTGTATGTTAATAGTTTAAAACAAAAATTACTGCAAGAAGGTGGAGATCTTCCTGTGGGAAAGGCTGAGTCTGAACCTACATTAGTACCGCTGCGACCTACCCAAGACCTGTGGAGTGTTTTCCTCTTTGTTCAGGACTGTTCCAGTGGTAAAACCCCTCACGTGAATCCAACTGTATTTTCATACAAGGCTGCTTTAACATTTGTGGTTACTACATTTTTCTACATGGAATGTGTCAAATTGGTATCACGTAGTTTTTCTACTGAGATAGTCCCTGGTATGTAACAGGTGAAAGGCTTCAGCTCTCCAGGTGTAGTTGAACAGCACAGCTTCACTGCTTTGGGGGAGGAACTGCAGTTTTTGCCACTCAGACTTTCTTCTGACTTTCAGTCCTCTTTCCTTAGCCTCTGTCTAAACTAAAAAGGCAGAAATGCTGTCAGGTTTCCCAGCACGAGCACAGACAGGGTTTATTGCACTTGCAGTAGTTGCAGCCAGCAGCGGGGCTTTGGAAGCCTGTGGGTGCCAGGGCGTGTGTCCTGCCTGGTGCTGGCCATGGGGAGGGCTGCCCGCTGCAGCCCACCAGCCTTGCTGGGTTGCTCAGGGTAGGAATAAATTCAGTTTCTGTCTGTGACACTTAAACTGCAGCGTGTGTAAACAAAGTGAGAAAAATGCTCCTGGGTGGGGGTGAGGGAATTTGTCCTCAAGTAGCAGTAAGAAGAAAAGCTGCATTTGCACAAGGTGCCTCAAGTCTGTATAACTTACTGGTATCTTTCTTTTTAAGAGCTCCTACTTTGGATGCAGCTTATCTACAAAAGCATATTTTTGCCAATGTATCTTTTTCCACCCTCCAGGTCTAACTTCTACCTCCTTAGCACCAAAGAAAAATAAACTGGGGGCACTTGCATTGGCACTGCCATGCCTGTTTATCACACCCTAAACAACGTAGCTATGCTGGCAGAAAAGCTGCTGCAGCATCGCTAATGCCCAGATGAACCTGTGAGGTATAAACTTGTCTATTTACTTGTGGGAAATCGATCTGTTTATTCAGTAGTGGAGCTCTGTGTGGTCACTGGCAGCGATCACTAGGAACTACATGGCTTGTTACAGGATAGGTGTAGGTATGAATTGGAGATGATGGCCGTGAACATCTGGGGAGGACTGGTTCTGCTTAGGGATGGCTGGGCACTTGAACAAATTTCACGGCCTTCCCTTTCCCTCTGATGCTCCTTGATTAATGGAGGATGTTGGACTTGCAGGACACTTCCACCCCAGCAGGAGCGTGTGCTGATGACAGGTGATGTGACTCTTGTACACCATCATTGCTAGAGGAAGACAACTCTCGTGGTGTTTGCACACGTAGACTTTTGGGCAGATATGCTGTAGTCAGGCATATTGGATTTGTGGTGTTGGCTTGTGCTCTTCAGTTAATACCACTCTTAAGGATGTTTTTGCCATCTGTGATTTTTGCTGTCTTAAACTGGCTTCATTGACTTGAGACAATTTAATGGCCTTCCCCCTATTTTAGGATTAATGTAGAGCTAATGCCAGGGTCTCTTTGGGAGACCTCTGCTAAAATGACTTCAGTGGATCTCAGTCCATGGCACTGGTGTGTGTGTTGCTCATCCACACAACAGCTGGTAATTTGTCAACTTGACTGGTTCTTGTAGCAGGAAGGTCAGAACTGTGTGCCTAAAGTTGGAGGACAGGAGAGGGACATGACACTGGAGCTGTTGAGGATGGTGCTGGCCCTGGGCAGGGAGCCTCGTCCTCCACCACTCTGTGTCTAATGTTACAGGAAGAGGCAAGGAAATAATTAATTGGAGGCCTTTGCTGTGGCACCCCATGAGCTTCTCCAGTGCCCAGTATCAGCCTGTGACCCAGCATGTTTAGGGTGGTATTTTAACAGGCAACCTGAACTGTGTGTTAATGTGTTTTGTTTTTTTCTCTAGTGTCTATTTATCATATGATAAAGAAATGACTGGCAATTAAATTTGCTCTAATTCTGTTAAAACAACTGTGTTGGGGTGCAGTGCTATAGAAAGGCCAAAGTGCAAGATGGGCACCCTGGAAATCCCAGATCTTCATCTTTCTTCTGGTGCTGCTACTGTCACATGCACTTCATCAAACTACTGCAAACCAGAATAAGCAGAATCTGTCCATGTGTTACAGAAGGAAATGACCCCTCTCTTGCAAATGGGAGGGATATATTTATGTGGCACAGCACCTTGAAGAAATAAACAGTACACATGTAAGATGTCTTGTCTTGGAGAGACTTATGCAGTGGATACATAAACTCTTCAGGTTGTACTTGGTTTGGAAGTGTTTCAGGGACTCACTGTGCTCAGCTCATGATAAGCCCTTTAGAAGGGCACCGCGTACGTCCCTGCATTTTTCTCGGAGATGTTGAGTCTGAAACAATGATATGGTGCCACTGGCAGGAGCTTAAGCAGGTCACTGAAGCTGAGTGGTGGAATAAAGCCCATGCCCAAGTAAAGGCCACTTGTGGAAGAGGTTGTTTCTAGGCTGCAGGCTCTGTCAGCCTTGCTTTTAGGACCAAGACCTTCCTTGTGGACTCTGTTGCAGGATCATCTGATCTTCTCTGGAGCAGAGGGGTTTGCATGTGAAGTTGCCTGATGACAACTCCCGACAGAGATCTGTTGATGTTGGGATAGCAGTTGGGGAACATCAGCACCTACTTAATGATGCATTTAACAACTGATAACTCTTGAACTTTTGTCTCCAAAGCTTGATGATCGTGGTATTTTCATTTACCTGTGGTCTTCTAAGTTATTCTTTACAACTATGAAGGTTAGAAATCTGTTGCTGTAAAAATCACAGTTGTATTTCTGTTGCAGTAAGTGTTGTGCTCACGACGGAGGCCCTCGGTGCCTCTGCTGCATCTAACCCTGGTGATGATGGGTGGCTTCCTGGTGACTGCCACGCAGGGAGATTACAGATGGTGAAAACATACCTCTAAGGAGGCAGTGAACATTTCCCAGCAGCCAAATGTTTGTCCATAGCCAAGATAAACTGATATTATGAGTAGTGGCCCTTGCAGGTGGCATTTCCTAGGGGCTTGTTTAGAGCTGGACCCAGGCTTATTCCCAGATCTACACAGCCCCGATGAGAGACTTGAGTTGCTGATGATCCCACCCAGTCCCATTGTTGTGCACCTGGAGCCCTGTTGAATTCAATGGGGTTTATAGGAGCTCAGCACTTTTGAAGAGCAGTTTGGCAATTAGTCCTGCTTCCTGTCTTGAGGAGCGGGCTCACTGTGGTGTGGAAGGGTGATCTCAAATTGATGACTTGTAAATGGCTTTGTAGTTCATAGTATATTACATTTGATGGCCTAAGGTGGCTCCCAGTACCTAGGTGCTACAGAGGCCATGCCATGTCTGCTTCAGGTGCAGGAGTAGGTTACCTTCCTGGGTTGGGTAGCAGTAATATTGGGGGGTGGGGAGACAAAAAAAACCCAACCTAGCAGGGTATTCCATTAACATGCCTTGTTTTAGAGGGCTGTGCAAGTCCACCAGCTTTCTAGGTTTCAGTGTAATAGAGGTAGGTATTTAGTATATTAATCCTAATATGTTTCAGCAGCTGGTTGTACAGCCTTTGTTAGGAGCTTGGGAGAGTGATTGTCATCACTTCAGCATCCTTCTTACCCCTCTTTTGACAACCCCTGCTGTGGCCAGAGAAGTAGGGGCACTGTTTCTCTGGAGATGCTGGAGAGCATAGGGGATTGCGTGTGATGGTACTTCAGGAAAGCTTTGTTTCAACTCCCTGGTTTTTGTTGTAAGATTTAAGAAAAAAATCTCTTCAAGTCTGGCATAACCTTTCTTTTCTTGGCAGTTTTCAGAGGTGGCTGCTGACAAGTGGAGAGTCAGCAGGCACAGGGTGTGCTCGAGGGTCTTAGCTCATCTCCTTGGGAGGAAGTGATAGGATCTGCTGCACAGGTGGGAGACTGTGCTGCTCCAGCACCTAGTTTAGGGCCTAGTGTGTCACCCAGTCCTGAGCTTGAGGCCGTGGAGCCTCTGTTTGCTGGGCACTGTGGTAAACCCCGGTTAAGGAATCCTGCTGTCCCCTATGACTTGGTCGTTATTTGCAAGACAGGTCCACAGAGTTGTGCTGGGAGGGTGGCAAATTGCAGTACAGAGGTGGGAACAGGAGCTGGGAAGGAAATCTTTACCTAGTTTTGTTACCAGGGCTGGTATGTTGTAAAACTGCAGTCTGAGCTGGAAATCCTGCAGCATCTCTTCACTAACATCGACCTGGAATTTATCTGGCTGTCTGCCACGTGCTAAATAAACCCCAAGTCATGTTGGAGGCTCCTTCTACCCCCTTGAATCCCAGCCCCTTTCTGGGATTGCAACCCACAGGCCAGACTTTTCTTCTGTGAAGGTTTTCAAGCGACCACTTCGGAGCCCCTTGAAACTAGATACTAGTGGGAATTCCTGCAAGGCCTCTCTAGCCTTGCTGGCTCCGAGATCCTGGAGTGAAAACGTGGCTTGGATTGGGGATTGGTCGGTTGGTGAATTAGTACAAACCCAGCTAGTACAATTACTTGGATTTCCTAATGAGCAGTGAAGAGGTCTGAGTTAGGTAAGTAATGTTACATACAGCGAGATCAGAGCTCTGTACCTCTGCCGACTGCTGGGTGGTGGTGGTTTGTATGGAAAACCGAGTTGTGTGGTGTGTTCTGGCTTCAGACTTGTTCTTGTGCTTCACCTTCCTGCCTTTCTTCTTTTTTTAGGATTCTCAAATTCTGTGTTCAAGCAGTGCTTTTTTACTGCTTGAGTCTGTGCAGTGTTTATGATGCTGTCCTCAGAATGAGGACTTGGCTCATGTTACTGTGGCAGAATTGGGAGTTGTCTTTCAGCTGGAAAAGTACCGAGTTTGATTTTTCCTTGAAAGAGATTGCATTTTAAAAAGACGGTTCTGATGGTGTCATAACTGCTTTTTGCCTTCTTAAAATTGTAACTGTGTTCAGACCTAGTGGGAAGGAGTCAGATGCTCATGCAGAATTTTCCATGTGTTGGCTGTTGGCAGAGGGGAGCTGCCCAGGTTGTTGTACATGTTTTGGTTTAACTTGTTCCTGCTGATGTCTAGCCTTTGGTTTGTGTCTCTCGCTTTCCTTGCTAGTGGAAGGAGACTCTAATAGAGAGAACGGAGGAGTGATTAATGCTGAGGAAGGAAATTATCAGTTATCTAGGTTGCCTCTAAGCCAGTTCTGCCAGAGCTGACTTTATCCTGAAGAGGCTGAGAAGTTGGTTTAAAAGGTAAATATTTATTCTTTGCAGTGTCTGAAAGTTATCTGAAATCCAGGTGTCTGGTGGGAAGGAAGCTGCACTTGTCTCTGTGTTCTCACAGCATGGTGCGAGTCGACCTTCACGCGGAACAAAAACACTAAGCAGTGTTTTCTCCCACCTCGCTTACAATAGTAGGTCCGTGGGAGAGAAAGTTAAGATGTCTGGGTCCTGGCTTCTCTGCTGTCCCAGCACTGAGGTTCCTGGGATGGATACTGTTAAAAATATCAGAACTCTTCTGCATCTGAAGAGAGTCACTGGAGCTTTGCTATGTCAGCTGGGAGGAAGTTCAAACACTTGGCAGAGTGGCTTTTTTTCAGGGCTGTGTAGTAGGACACTTAAAGAAGTTTCTGTAGTACAAAGTAGAATCTCTCCGTGTTTTATTTCTTTAAAAACTCCAGTGGAAGTTCTGCATGGCTTTCTATGGCCAACCTGCCCCTGCCTTGGTGATTGCCCAGAATTCAGCAGGAACAGAAAGTGAAACTGGCTGGTCTGTTGGTCATATGCTGAGATGCGTAGAAACTGGAAAAATGGTATAAATGCTAAACCAGATGAGCTTTGCAATCCTATTATTATCATCTTTATAGAGAAAACTGTCAGGGGTAAGAATGAGCCAAGCCAATTCTTGCATAATTAGCCCCATACAATTACATGGTATTTAGCGATGTTTGGCTTCATCTGTAAGTTCTTGTGTTTAACAGGGAGTTTCTGATGAGAACGTGGAATTTAGATATTCAGAGTGAATATGTTGTAGTTAACCTAATCATTTAAAGTCATTTCATGCTCCTTTAGCTTCTGTCATAAAGGTCACTGAAATCTAGACCTGGGATGCCCTTTTTAGCCTTTGCACAGCATCAGTTAGTGTTCTATTTTTGAGCACTTGCTAGCACTGGATACAAGGGGAGCTACTTTGGAAGGGTTTTGTAGTATTTGTGGTTTATTTCCTACTTTATTACTTGGCAGTAGTTCATACTCTCCTGTTTTTTTCGGGAGGTTGCTGTGGCTTGAACCACTGCTGCTGAGTGTTTCTGTGCTGTACTTAAGCTCATAATTACTTCTACTGCTTCCTTGGATTCTTCACTTCCAGTGCTGGAAAGCAGACGTTCTGGCTTAACCTGAGCACAATCCTAAGAGCTCCCTAGCCCAGAGTTCAGCTATGGCACAGATCATCTCTTGACCTAAGCCAGGCATGTCACCTGGGACTTGGTCCTGCATTGAGTTGTGCATAAATCAATTCTCCCTGCCCTCCTGTTGAAGTGGGCTTGCTACAGCTTTGGTATCCCTCATTTATGTCTTGGTTTCTTCATCTTTTTACAGTGCATCCTCTCCCGAAAGAGTAATGGAACTCCTTTAGCTATAAGAGTGACTGTGTGCATCTGCTGAGTATACCCACCTGTGTATAGTCCTGAGACATCTGTCAGTTTTACATCTAAGATCTATACAGCTCCTGTCCAAGGAAATTTACGTGGTCAGTGTCATGTGTGATTAACCTTGTGTGTCTGGCTCTTTCAGAACAGGGCAGTCGGGCGGCCCAAAGGGAAACTGGGCACTGCTTCTGCGGTAAAGCTCGCAGCTAATCGGACAACTGCTGGAGCACGTCGGAGGAGGACGCGATGCCGCAAGTGCGAGGCGTGTCTGCGGACAGAGTGCGGCGAGTGTCACTTCTGCAAAGACATGAAGAAATTTGGGGGACCTGGCAGGATGAAACAGTCCTGCATCATGAGGCAGTGTATCGCAGTAAGTGTACTTCTTTCCCGAATCTGTCTCCTGGTGACATGAGTAGCCTAAAGTGCATCAGGCAAAACAGTAATTCCCTACTGTCCCAGTTCGGATCTATTCTTCCCCCATCCCCCAAATCTTAGACCAGAATGCTCCTGAAACTTAGTAGCATGACTTTAATTCTCAGTAATATTGAAGATAGATGTGGTGATTATCAGTACACCAGAAATTGGGACTCAAATCACACTGAAATTCTGGAATTTGGGGGAGAAGGGGAGGAGAGGGAAGTTCTGATTCAAAGGGACAAGAGACCTATTTGGTTTGGGTCTCTGAATTTCCTGAGAAAAGTTGACTTGCAACTCCCTTTACTTAAACAACTTAAGATACGGAGAAATCTTTGGCTGGCATCCTCCAAGATTTTGGCATTGATGACCTGAGCCCCAGCCTACTTGAGACCTTAATTTTGATGTGTTTGCTATTACCTAGGCATATAGGGGAATCTGATCCACATGAGCCAAAGATCCGTCAAGTCTTCCTCAGGGACTGGAAATAGCTGTCAGGGAAAGAACATCACAACAGGGCAGGCAGGCAGTTGGACAGTTTCCTGAGCTCCTGTGATACATTGCTTAGAAGCTTCTTGAGTCATAAGTGATAGCTTTGTATTTAACAAATATTGACAGATTAATCTTCCATTAAGTTGTCAAATCACCTTTTGAATCTGTTGCTTTCATACTGACTGTCATGGAGCTTCTCCTCAGGTCTTGTGTTCACAGTGCCCCCGTTCAAGGGTAAAAATTAGCATTAGCTTTTCTCTTAATTCTTTGGAAGGTCTTGTTTATGCTGTTGCTAAGGGTTTTATTTTTCTGTTGTTTTTTTTTAAGGAAAGGAATGTTGGTTTTTGATAACTGAAATATCACCCAATCTGTACTGATTTCTCTCTAACTCTTGTTACAGTTCCTTTCACTTTGTTGGGTTTTGGGGTTTTGTTTTCTTTTGTGTTTTTTCCTTTAATTCTGATGAGGAAACTGAAGTGGTGGCATCAAATGACTTGGTTTGACACTGATAAAAAAAAATAAGTGCTTATTGTTTCCAGTAGTTGCTCCTAGTAGCTCACTCCATGTCCTGTTCTAAGCCATGCACTGTTCTTCACATGGAGGACTGGATTCAGCTCTGCTAGATCTTTCAGTAAAGTACATAGAATATCTACCCTTCCACAGAGTGCTTTTGCAGCTCAAGTGTCTTTTCTTTGAACACTTGATTTCCTGGAGTGTGGCATGAATTGAACAGCATGGATGAAGAATTTATTATTCTCCAGGGAGAAGAAATAGTGAAATCATGCTGCCTTTTTAGTGGAAGGATTAAATTAGGGCTGCAGTGTGCTTTCTTGTCCTGACTGATGAAGCAAACTTTCATACTAAGCTGTTTCACACTTCGTACACAGATGAGCCTTTTGGAGATGAACTGGGTTCTCTTCTGGCTGAGTGTAGGCATCCTCTTATCCCCTTTCTTCTAATGAAGAAATTTTATTTTTTTTCTTCTTGATATCTGCAGTTTTATTTCTGGGAGCTGTGGTTAGAGTACAGGGCTTGGTAGCCACGGTACTCTTGATTCCCTGTTTCTACCCTTGCACATGCTGAAGAAGACATCTTTGGCTTTTATAGTTTCCTGTTGGTGTAAATAGCAGAGGGAGTATTAAAGACTTCTGTAGAGCAGCAAAAGCAAGAAAATTAATAAGTTGAACTGCTTTAACTTCTAATGGTGCTTTACATTTCTATATGCAGTACTGTTGTCTTCATTGCTGTTCATTATATTCTCTAACAATTGCAGTAGTAATATATCGTAGTACCTATCCAACAGCTTCCAGACAAAATAGCCCCAAAAAAATATCTAAGCAAGACTCCGTGGAAGTAATGATCCCTGCGGTTCTGGGATTGTGCTTTCCTCTGGTTAATAACATTGACAATATTAACTAGACACAGACTTTCATTAAACTCAGAAGTCTTAAGAGAGCCCGTACTGCCATTCGGAGAACAGGAAGCTCCTCTGCATCACTAGTTCAATCAAGAAAGGAAACAGGAGTGCCTGGGACACTTTATACTGTATTGAATAGGTCTGAAGGGAGTGTGGGGGCTTCGTGCTGTGAGGGCCAAGTTGTGACAGCATGGCTGTGGGACAAAGCTGGTTGGGACACAGAGAAGATTCCCATGGCACTCTGGCTCCCAGCAAGAAAAATAGTACTGCTCCTGGGATGTTTGTTCTTGTGTGTGGATATAAATACTTAGCGTGTGGGAGATAGGACAAAACAAGTGGACAGAGCTCTTAACAGCTGTTGACAGCTTTAACTCTGTTTTTACCTGCTGGTGGAATGGGATCCTGGGGGTTCCTACTTTGTCCTTGGAGGAAGGGTGGGAATTAAACAGCATTAGCAAAATGCTTTTAAAATGGAGCGTGGGTAAGTACTGGCATGAGAAAGCAGGAAACTGTTGCTGTAGCTAATGTATCAGATGTTGGTGTGTGGGGCAGCACACTGCACTCTGTAACGGCTTACCATAGCTTGCTTGTTCCCTGTCTGAAACTTGCTGAAGGATGCGCTGTTGCTGCATAGGTTTGGTTGGATGTGCAAATATCCACTTAGGGATTTTACTCACTCCATCTGCAAGAGATCTTTGCTGTGAAAAGACACATCTCTGCCTCTGGCTACTTAATAGTTAAGGATTTGCAACCTAATCGATTGCATTTCACAGCCAGCTTCTTCTGAGGATCTTCCTTTTCTTTCTTGTAATGAGGCTTATACCTTATTGCTGCAAACCAGAAGTTTGTTCCTCATTAGCACAAAAGTGGCTTTTTAATTAGACTGGCATTCAGGGCTTTGACATGGGTGACAGATATGTGAGATGCTACAGTTCCCTTTCTGCCTCAGCAAAAGACAGACAAAAAAAAAATCACTGCGCTTCTCACTTGTGACACTTGCAGGAGAAGAATTCTCTTTTTAGGTGTCTGTACAGTGCTTTTTGCAATGCTTGGGTTGGGAACGTGGCCCTAGATAGTAGACTCAGTAAGAAAAAAGGTCTGATCCTGGTTCTGTTGTGGGCTTGCTGTGAGACCTGGATTGGGTCCCATAACATCTGTCTGCCCTGCTTGTTAAATGGGGGGGGCTGCCAAATTGCTAGTCAGATTGTGAAGCTTAATGGATGTGAATAGTGATGTTCCAGGTTGCTTCTTTTCCCTCCCATTGTATGCTAGTGAAGTGACATGCATGTCAATGTCTGTGTCAGCTCATAGATTCGAGGGACCCACCAAAAAGCATTCTCATTCGTCCCTGGGATGCCCCATGATTCTGTGCTGGTACAGGGAGGGCACTTTCATTCTATGAAACATCCTGTGATGCTTGGTCTGGGTACCCAGCCCTGGTTGCTACCAGTTTTTCTTGCCTTCATTGCTCTGCTGGGATGGTGCTTTCAGCAGTTTGCACAATTAATCCCTGTTTAGCTCCTCTTTGAAATGAGGATACTGTAAATGCACATTGAGTTCTTCTGTTTCCATGTCTTCTGTGTCCTGATCAAGGCTTCTTTCTGATATGTATAAACAGCCGGTGTTGCCTCATACCGCTGTGTGTCTGGTCTGTGGAGAAGCTGGGAAAGAGGACACTGTGGAAGAGGAGGAGAGCAAGTTTAATCTCATGCTAATGGAATGCTCCATCTGTAATGAAATAATACACCCAGGATGCCTTAAGGTGAGTACAAGGATGTGGTACATGTTGGAAACAAAAACTGGATTACTTATCACCTTAATGTAAAAGTAGTGCACAGAACTTAGAAAACTTTCCCTATGTTTGTATTTGGAAACTGAAGTGAGCAAAGGTTTGGTGTGAGGAGCAGGGTGACAGCTGTGGCACTCGCAATCCTGACTGGCAGGCGGGGATCCTCTGATGTAAGCAGAGACTCTTGCTTTGGACAGCCTCCAAAATGTGTGGCATGCAAATGTCCTGTGGGGTTTTGTATTGTTTTTCAGTTTTGCTTCTTGTTTAAGGAAGTGATGAGTTTCAGGTGGGGTGGGAAGCTCAAGAGGACAGAGAAATCTGCCTGTACCTTTGGATGAGTTAGTCACAGTCCCTGTATCAGTAGGTCCTTCATGTGTCCCACAAAGTACAGACAAGTAGTTCGCTCTTTGAGTTTGTCCAGGCGCAGATGTGCCAAGCAGCTGGCTTTAAAGATGTTATGAGCAAGCATTGCAGTGGGAAGATTGCAGCTCTGGAGAACAAACTGAGGGGAGTTTCAGGCTGCAGGAGTGCTCACCCTTGGCTGACTTGAGTTCTGTGAGCAGCTCTATTCTTTGCTGGTAACAAAAGTGTCATTTTGGGCATATCTGTGTGTGAGCTTTTAGAAGTCTCCTTTTTCCAGAGCCGGTTTGTTTCAGCTGATCAGCCATTTCCTGTTGCTGATTTGTTTATGGTTAAAGTGATTTGCCAAAGCAAATGTGTTCTGACACACCATGCCCCAGACAGCAGCTTTTGGCCCTTCTGGAATCTCTGGGAAGAGAGGTATGTTCCTTATGCGGGCCTGGGGTGATGCTCTCCAGGCCTTTATTTTTCTCGCACTGTACATAGTATTACACCAAACTATGTGTGTGTCATTTTATTAGAGCAGAAAGTGTAGGTAGCTGGCAAACCAGAACAGTAGCTGTCTCCTTGCTTCGTGTCATTGGTGTTCCACAGCTCCTGCTGCAGATGGGCTCTGAAAGGGAGCTTTTCTTGCTTGGCTCTGCTTAATACAAGACTTCAGGGGCTGATAGAGCGAGGGAGGGAGCTGCTCGTTTTCTAAGGTATCTCGGTTTTGGCTTGTAGCTGGTGCTTTGCTATTTCAGTCCTTCCTGAAAGCTCCCCATGTTCCCCTGTCTCTTGCTTTGCAGTGTCAGTGACACTTCATGGCTGAGTCCAGAGGACATGATTGTTGTCTAGTCGCAGTTCAAGTATGGCTTCCTCCCCCCATACCACATTTGAGACTAGCTGCACAGGATGTGGGTCAGATCCGTGAAATCAAGCAAGTGATGTTCTATTATGCATGTGTGGTGTTCTGGGTGCTGTTTTGGTGACTAGGAACAACGTTTTTGGGTGTTCCTAACAATTAAGAGGTGGGACATTTACAATGTGCCATTTGTGAGCTGTATTTTAATTTCTCAGTGCTTCTGTTGAGATGGAATGGTGGGGTAACTGGTACTGTTTATTTACTGAGACAAAAGGGCACCAGTAGGATTTCAGAAGCAAGATGAGACTTTGCACCAGGGAACGGCGCAAGGAGCCTCTTCCTTTGTTCCCTCCTTGCTCTTTATTCCCAGGTTCCATGAGAGGCAAAAATCTTTTGCCATATTTACGTGTTGCTTGAGCCCTTGACATGGTCTTAAGCCCAGAGGATGGAGCCCATAAATAGCTCTTGTGGGAACAGTCTTTGAATGCAGATGCAGCCCTGGGGCAGCTGTTTCAGCTGTTTAACCAGGAGAAAGTCCCTTCCTGTCCTACTTGGTAAATAGGCAGTCGTACATGTAAACTATCAATCATCTCCAATTAAATATGTGTTTTTGGAGGAGACTGGAATAAACTGGACCAGTGAAGGGGAAGAGTGCCCTTCCCTGGTTTATAACCCTCCAAGACGCATCTGCAAAGCTTGTGGTGCAGTTTGGCACTGGCTAATTTGTACTCCCACCCACGTTTTTCTGGTTTGAAGTCCATCCTCTTCCAGGTTTCCTGATTTAGCCGTACATGTTTGTGAGGGGTTTTCTCCCTGAAAAAACAGGGTCAGGAGATGACCTCTTTGAGGAGATTAGGGAGCTTGGGGCTTTTGCGGGTGCCTCTTGCTGGAGGAGCACTGGGAACCAGAGTGTATTGTGTTGGAGCTAATGACATCCAGGATGTTCCATGTATAAAAAAAAGTGTTGTGGCGGAGTATCTGACATGCTGCTTTCCTTGGAAATACACCACCAATGCAAATGGTTGTTTTGCTTAAGAGTTGCTTATGAAAACAATCCTGATGAGCATTTCGCAAGCACGGTTTCCAGAGAGAGCTTATGAGATTTCCAGAGGAATATTGTCTTTTGTTGTTACAGAGTGTTTGAGTTGAACCAACATTGATGGATTTTTCTTGCTACATGTCAAATAGCCAGTCATGCTGGTTAGTGTGGGTGAGTGCAGTATCTGATGCTGTTTCCTAAAGGAGAAGGGCTTTGTTTTCCCCAGTAGGAGCCTGTTCTTCTTCGTCTTAGGTGGATATAGCAATAATGATGGAAAAGGTGAATATTTAGGTGCTTTGTCAGAGCAGCAGAAATTTAAAGACCTTTTCCAGCACAGCTGCACCGCTGCCCATGGCTTCGGCCCAGGTGTATCTCGCTGCCTGTGTTGTTTCAGTCCTGGCGCTGCCAGAATTCATGGCTGTCGCTCAGCGATGTCAGATCAGCATCCTGGGGTCTCCATATTCCTTAACAAGAAGACTTCACAGTTGCATAGTCTCATGTTTAGACTTTCTGAGTAGCTGACCTCGTGCTGCAGGTACATTTCTGAAGACGCCTCACGCTGTGGCTCAGACACCCACCTGCTGTTTGTAGCAAACGCTCAGAACTGGCTCCCACCCAGCCTGAAAGGCTGGGGACAGATTCAGTGGCAGGTTTGTGTGTGTCTAATTAGTTTGCTTACAGTTCCTCACATCTGTTCATTTCCTTAAACTTCACAGAAGGGACAGAGCTGTAATGCTTTCCCTTCAGTAGCATTTGTTCTATATTCAGTGCGGGAAATAACTTGTTCCCAACTTGGGCTTGGGCCAGGAATTGTTCCCCTGAGGCAGACATGTATACAACAGCTCCTGAAGTATCTTACACCTACCATGGGAAAGAAGGTTCAAAGGCACACAGTTGTGATAAAACCAGTATTTAAATTCTGCCCACTTAATTTACTCATTTATTAACTCCAGAAGACTTGCTGAGAGAGACTGACGTGTCATCACTCTCTCTAGATGGGGAAACTAGAATGGCTGCTGTCTGGCTCGGGGACTTGAGGAAGCAGTTCCCCTAAAACCAGGGCTTGATCCTGCATTTTCTCTGAGCTGGGAGGGGAGGAGGAAATGTTTCAGAAACATGAAAAATCTGCAGATCTTTGCCTCTGCCTGTTTCAGCAGCAGTCTCCTGCTGCTGTGCTGCCGATGCCAATGCCTAGCTGTTTGTCTTGACAGTAGCATGTCTTTGTTGTCTGTAGTAGTAATAAATTAATCTTTTCTTCCCCCTCTTCACCCCCCTGTCTCATTTCTGAATATATAACCAAACTCTTAAATGTGAATATGCCATTGGTGAGCATATGTGTTTGTGTGGAGGGTGTTTTTGCCTTAGCTCTACTTCTCATCCTCAGTTTCATTCACAGAAATGCCTTTTCCGAAACGCCTATCTCCTCTTTGGGAAGTAATGCAGGCCTCTGTGTGGAAATTCAGAAACCATCAGCTTTTCAGCTGTGTAGGGCAGGACTGTGCTTTTGTTGTTGTGTGACAACACTGAGTTGTGCATCTTCTCTTTCAAAAAGCAAGAAGTCACAGTCTCTCAGAGGCAGTGAAGTAGTAAGCATTTCTCTTCTTCACACGAGCTGGGTAACTGGGGGTGTGAGAAACATTAAAAATGCCTTCGTGTGCCCAGTCTTCTGAATAAAAGTGCCTGTTCTGTAGCTGACTTGGCAACCATCATTTTTACTGGCACGTGGGCTTGAGGGCTGGAAGCATGGGACTGCTAGTTCTGATCCATAAAGGAAAATATTTTAAGGAACACTTGATTACAGCGCAGGGTGCTTTGCTGCTAAAAATGCCAAGCGGTATTAATGTATGTGAGGATGTGTGTATGGGAAAAATCCCATTAAAAGATCAGACTGTGCTTCACTCTGGGGGGTGACGGGTCAGGACTGAGCTTTTAGAATAAGTGGTGTGGGAGGACGTTTGGAGACGGTGTGATTGCTGTCCTGGGTTTGGGGGTTTTGATTTGGGGTTTTTGGGGTGGGCTTTTGGTTTTTGCAAGAGCAGAATGTGCCCTGTGTTAATTGGGATTGTCATTGACCCTCATAAAGAGCCCAAACCTGAACACTTTGTCAAATACCAATTTGGCCAGCATGCTTTCCTCCCCTGTTGGCGTCAGAAGGGTAATTGGGCAGGACCGAGGGCTTGCTCAGCACCAGCAGGACAGCGCAGCACCCGCAGTGATCTGTGTTTCTTTTCTGCAGCCCTTGGGAGGGGCAGCACTCAATCAGAGAAAATTAGGAGCTGTACAAAAATGCCTCTAAACGATCTACCTGTAGACTTTGGTGGCTTTTTGTGGCGTGATTGTGAATTGAGTTGTGCCTCTCTTTTCCCCAGGTGAAGGAATCGGATGGTGTGGTTAACGATGAGCTGCCGAACTGCTGGGAGTGTCCAAAGTGCAACCATGCAGGGAAAACTGGAAAAGTGAGTTTAATGGGAATAAGTGGTGCTGGAATGAGATACAAAATCTCAAGCATTCCCTCTGGCTTGTAGGTATAATTTTGCCCAATACAAGCTTTTGATTTAGTGCTTAATTCAGTTGAGTTGAAGGAAATAAGCTTGATGACTTGATATGCTTTAAGAATTTTTGTGTTCTTGTTCCATCTACCAACAGCTCACCCAAAACCTGGGGAGTATTTGGGTTAGTTCTGTGCATCGCTGTATGTTAACTTCTGAGGTGCAAATACTTTTGAAAAACAAAACACAACAAAATCATAAAGCGATTTTGCAAAACCTGAAGTGTCTGTAGGAATTGGTGAAACTATTTCTTTGCAAATTGAGACAAATACTGAAAGTGTGTACTTAAAAATAACTGCATGAAGGTTGAAACTTCTTTACTGGAACTCCTTGCCTAATGATTTTCTCTGTTACAAAGTGATCAGCCCACCAGTGTTGGAGGGAATTGAGGGCTGAGAAAGGCATAAGGTATAAAGTTTGTTTGTGTTTTGTGTCTCTTTGGCGTACAAGCAAAAGCGCGGACCAGGATTCAAATACGCATCAAATCTCCCAGGCTCATTGCTGAAGGAACAGAAAATGAATAGAGATAATAAGGAAGTAACAGATGCTGCAAAACGGAAAGGGGATTGTGAAGAAACTCCCAGGCGGAAATCAGAGGAACATTCCAAAAAGACTCCAGTTGACTCAATACTGAGGAGAAAGTCAGACGAAGTGCATCTGTGGAGGAAAAGGAAATTTGAGAAACCCCAGGAACCCACTATGAGAAAGCGGGTATGACAAAACACTCTTTTCATGTACTCACACAGATGCGTGTGGGCTGGTTGGGGCACATGTCTCTTGCCTTCTGGCTTATAGCTCATCTTGAAATCCCAGATTGTTACAAAAGAAACTGCGATGTTTTACCTTCCTTTCTGAAAACTGCGAGTCTAACAGGACAGTAGCTTGAACAGTGACACTCAGGCTGATGTTCAGAGGCCAAAAACACTTGGGCTATGGCTGGTTTTTTATTCAAAATACTGGAAAAACCCACTTCAACTGAAAAGTCCTTACAAGGTGCTTCGAGTTAGGAACGAGGTGAAAATCAATTTTTATTGGAAACCTTTTCATCTTTATCCACTTGGTGGCGCATTGCAGCCTGTTTTGTGGCTGATTCGGGGAGGTACAATACTCTTAACCCATCAGAGGATCTTTAGAAGTGACACTTTCTGTAGCCTGCAGAGAGGAGGAGCTGCTCACAGCAGTGATGTAGGCAGCTTTTCCCTGAATTTAACAGATAGAGCTTTTGGGCCAGACAGGGACACTCAGAATTGTCTCCTGTATTGTGAAATACAGTGCCTGGGGTATACAGAAATGCTGGTTTGCAGAGGTAGAAAGGAGGACCTAGATTTAATGTCTCTCATGAGTAAATGGCTTTGAAACCAGAATCAGTGGCTGGTTTTGTATTGCATGTGTAGTTCACATGGAGTGACAGCCAGTCTGCCCCACAAGGCTCAACAGGGGAGCGCTACAGTGGAGTAAATGCAGGGATTGGGGTTGCTTTGGTGGAATGAGAGAGCAAAATTCACTCTATCAATTTACGCCTCTCTGCTTTCTGGCCGTGCTTTTGTTTTCTCGTGCCTTTGGACTCACTGCAGTGTTTATGGAGGGCTTGAATTGCTCCATGAAAGCCCCCCTGTGTGTGAGGAAGGCACCGTGGATCACCAAACCTTCATCGGGCAGCACAACCGACAAATGTTGTGTTTTGGGGTTTTTACTTTTCTTTCTTCCAACAGCTGAAACTTGGAAAAGAAGACAAACTCTTCAGGAAGAAGGTACTTTGCCTTTTTAATAGATGTGTTCTCAATCTCTTTTCATCCCCTCTGCTCATGTGAGCTGAATGGTGAGCCAGTTTCTCTATCAGTCGTGTCCTTGTGTCACTGCAGGCATTTTTATTATCACATTTACATCTTGAGATTACAGAAGATCTCTCTCATGGAAACCTTTATGCTCCAGGATAATTTAGCTGCAGTGTCTGGTTTTGTATTTTCTGTTCTGGTGTCCCATACTAAAGTACAGCAGCAAGCTGTGTTTTGATGAACCAAGGAATGAATTTCTGTTTCTGTCCCGATATTTCACTCTTCCTGTGTGGTTGACTCTTGCCCCGGCCACGCAGCCCCTCAGCAGTCACTACCACAGCATGTCCCTGGAGTCCTCTGCTCACACCCCAGGGAGCCAGGGGTGTCCTGGCACCAAGTACTGGTTTACCTTTCACAATCTGGCACGAAAACACGAGTCTGATACCTTTAAGTGCTCATCAGTACCCTGTGTGAAGGATGCTGCAAGCTGACAGTACTCTGATGATGTAATTTTTTTTCAAGTCTAACCTGTCATTAACTTACTGTAACCTCTCCCTTTATAATATGTTAATTTAAAGACAGGGTGATCAGCTTTCTCTGCTGTGCACCACAGTCTGAAGCACAGGAGCACATCTACTGACTCAATCCAATTAGTTTATTGCAAAAGCATAGACCTTCTGATAGAACAAGTGTGTTCACAGCAGTTCACCTTTTCTTGCCGGTCTAGATCTGTTCTTATTAGAGCTATTTCATTTTAACAGTTGGTGGCTTCTTTCTTGCTTGTAGTGATTGGATTAGACCTGAAGTCTTCCCTGGTCTTAGTTTGTACGGCTCTAACACTTCTATCTGGTGTGCATCAAAGAGAGATCTGATTAATGTGAGCAAGCAAAGTGCACTTTGCTGTTACGAGCAGTGACCGGGGCAGGGAAGAAAGTGCCAGCTAACCCCTGTCAGCCGGCGTTGTGTGGGAGGTCCTGTCACCATGAGGTCTCCTCAGGCTGGCAGTGTGTCAGACCTGTCACATTCCCTGTTGTGCACACACCGGAGGTGGGGGAAGCTTCAGAAGAAAAGGAGAATTGTGCAGGATGTAAAGGAACAGCTAAAACCTACATAAACGGGGCTGTGAGTATCCAGCACTAAGGGCCACCACAGCACAGCCACAGTCGGTGACTTCGGTTCAGGAGGTTTCAGAACCTGACCTTTTGGCCATTGGGCAGGAGCATGTGCCAGCCAGTGTTTAAAGTGGGTGCCCAGTGAACGCATCCCAAGCCTGGTTTCTTCTAGCCTGCTGGGGAAAAAGCTGTCTATGGTGTGCTGCTAATCTTGTGTGTGTAAATTGTCCACTGTGTAACGAGTAAGGCCCTTAAATCTACAGGATTATGCACGGTGAATAAAGGCACTTCCCACTCTCTTAGAGTCTGGGGAGCCGGTAGCTGGACTCCTCATCCATGTGATGGCACTTGAACTTAATACCTTTGGCCGGTGAATGTACCCTGGTGCTCAGATGGGTGAGGCCCAGCGCTGGCAGGGAGCCCGGCGCCCCCGGGCAGGGCTGCCCGTGTGGAGCAGCATCATGTGAACTATTGCTGAGTGTGTTCTTGCTCAAATAGTCAGCCCTTGTCTCTTCCTTTTCAGCGGCGATCGTGGAAGGCTCCAGATGACCGAACTGCCATGATCAAACCCCTGCGGCGCCTCAAGCAGGAGCCAGAGGATGACCTGCCAGAAGCACCTCCCAGGTCCAAGGATAGCGACCAGTCACGGTCCAGCTCGCCCACTGCAGGTCCCAGCACGGAGGGTGCCGAGCCCAGGGACAAGAAGAAGTTCAAGATGAGGCGGAAAAGGCGGCTTCCCAATAAGGAACTGAGCAAGGAGCTCAGCAAGGAGCTCAACCAGGAGATCCAAAAAACCGAGAACAGCCTTGCCAATGAGAATCACCAACCCATCAAATCTGAACCTGAGAGCGAGAACGAGGAACCTAAGCGTGCTTTGAACAACAGCGAGAGACTCCATAGGTTCAGCAAAGGGTTGAACGGGACTCCCCGGGAGCTGAGGCACCAGCTCATCCCCAGCCTGCGAAGCACACCTCGGGGAATAACCCGGCCACCGCCTTCGCTCTCTCCTCCCAAATGCATTCAGATGGAGCGACACGTCATCCGGCCACCTCCCATCAGCCCCCCTCCGGACTCACTCCCCCTGGATGACGGGGCAGCCCACGTGATGCAGAGGGAAGTCTGGATGGCTGTCTTTAGCTACCTCAGTCATAGAGACTTGTGCATCTGTATGAGAGTTTGCAAGACCTGGAACAGATGGTAAGGAGGGCGGGAAACCAAGCAAGGTCTAACGTATAGTGGGATGGGCTTGAAAGGGAAACAGATGACAGAGGCACTAGAAAGAAATGTGCAGTGGTCACTGAAGTTCTGTTGAGCCCAAGGAGAAGGGGTGGCCAGCAGTGTCTAGAGAAGTAGCATTTCTTCAGGTGCTTTCTCAGAAACATCATTTCCCAGCATTTCTGATGGGAATTGTGTGTATGTCAGCATTGGCGTCAGCCTGCCGGGCCCGTAACACCCCGGAGCAGCCCGGTCTGTAGTTAGACACCACAATGTCCTTGCCTGCTGGAACAGCCAGTCTAGGTCACGCTAAGTCTTGGTGTCGTTCTGCCCCCAGGACTCACTGACTGCTAATGCAGTTGTTTGTTCAGTTTGGCTTTTAAATATCTATTGAGATACAGCGAACATCTGCCAGTGCCCTCGGTGTTCTCCTCTGAAGGTCTGTGCTGGTTGTTTCCCTGCAGAGGGTACAGGGAGAGCACGATCCAGTTCGCTGTGTTCTGGACCAGTGGAGCTGATGGAGGAATCCTGCACGAATTGTATTTACTCACAGTGTGTCCGTTTGGTTCCCGGGGTATCACAGTGTGAAGATGAACACAGTGGGTGACTGTAGAGCAGCAGGAGGCATTAGTGGACCGGTTTAGGAGTTTCTTGCAGCAAAGTCACTTGCTGGCTGTCATCTTGGGTTCAGCTGCAACGTGCGGACAGATGAGCACGTTGTAACAGAGACTCCGTTCTAGCACGGTCTGGTCCCAAACTGGGTAAATGACAGGAAGGTGGAGAGGTTGATAATCCAGTGCCAGCTGATGTGTGAGGAGTGTCTCCTCTGTGGGCTTCTTGGTGTCACAGGAAGCTGGTAAATGCCTTTTCCACTTCAGTGCAGTATTTCTCATGAGAAAATGCAGAATCTTGCATGCTCGTTAGGACTTCTTTCTTGTTGCCCTTAAGAGAACCGTGAAGAGAGCGTACAAACGCGTAGGCCCTGTGGATAGGAATAACACAGACACGCGGAACAGGAGGAGGGGGATCTGTTTTACAGAATTCACTGGGTTTAAGTAAGGAAAGCACAGGGGAATCGGGGCAGTAATACTTAAAACCAGTCTTTGTATTCAAAAGGTAAGCAAGAAGGTGTGGCTTGTCTTCAGGCCAGAGGATGGATTTCAGTAAGTGCTGTGATGGCTTGAACTGGGATCCCAAGTTGTTGACACTTGTAATTCTGGTGACACTTGGAAATAAGTCTGTGTTTTGTTGCATGAGGCGTTTGATGGAGAAACTTCAAACTTGGGTAACGTTGTTGTGCCTCTCATCGTGTCGCTCAGCCTCAGCTTTGCTGGTTTCAGTTAAATGCAGTAATTCTTCCTACTGTTTAATGACACCTTTTAAAGTCTTGCCGAAATCAAAACAAGTGCCAAAACTAAGTGCTGTTGGCTTTTCTTTTTCTTTTTTTTTTTGGGGTAGGTGCTGTGACAAAAGACTATGGACCAAAATAGATTTAAACCATTGTAAATCCATCACTCCACTTATGCTTAGTGGCATTATTAGGAGACAGCCTGTAACCCTTGATCTTAGCTGGACAAATATATCTAAAAAGCAGCTGAGTTGGCTTATCAACAGACTGCCAGGTAAGTGATGGGCTTTTCACCACTTCACTGAATTTACCAAACCAGTTTGTATCTAAACTGCCATCCCTGGGGATCTGGGTATCCTAGGAGAAGGAGAGGAGTAGATTCGTAGGAATGAAGCATCAGCGAGTTAAAATGGGCCCAAAATTAGTTACCGTGTGACTACTTGACACAGAAGGTAATTTTAGGCAGGTTTTAGTCAACAGGTAGCGTTGGGGGGGAAGTGCCTGTGCTGATGTCGTGAGCAGCGGGGGTGGTGGGGTCTGCTCTCACCCACAGCGATGAAGTTCCAGGTTGGTGGGAGAGATGGGAGACCCGGGCAGGAGGAGGCTTCCGGGGGACCCCTGCTTGCCTTGGGGTGCTGGGGTGGTTCCTCAGAGCGGCGCTGGGCTTCACCCGACCACGCGTGGTAGCAGAGATCGTGTGTCTCTCCGGGTGGGCCGCCTGCTCCAACTTCTTCTGTATCCGCAGGTCTCCGAGACCTGCTGTTATCAGGGTGCTCGTGGGTAGCAGTGTCGGCACTTTGTAGTTCCAGTTGTCCTTTACTCCGAACTCTGGACGTGCAGTGGGCAGAAGGCCTGAAAGACGCACAAATGAGAGACCTCTTGTCGCCGCCCACAGATAACCGGCCAGGTAACAGGCGGGAGGAGCGCGGGAGACCTGTCCCAGCCGTTCTCTGGTGTGTTCTGCTGTTAGTCCCCCTTGGAGGAAACGGGCAGAGACCCCCCCGCAGCCCGCACCCACCGGTGCGGTTCTGGGCTTTGCTGATGCACGAGGTGTTCAAAGTAGTGACTTGTAACACCTCCTCGCTCCACGGAAGCCCCTGGGTAACGAGTGATGTTCTCTGGCTGCTGAACAGTCGTCTGAGCCACTGTGCTGGTTTTCTGTCTGACTTTCTTCTCTTCAGGCTGCAACGGGTGTACTTTAGAGAGTATGGAAACACTTTCTTCCAGTTCAGGGAAGGAGCAGTTCTGTGGGTCATGCCACATTCGCCCGGATCTCAGCTCAGGTGAAATTTTGAGCAAATCAGATCTGCTTTCTGGCATGCACTGCACAGCCTACTGCTTATTCCCGACTTGTAATTCCGCTGGGCCCCTGCAGTTACCTTCATCCCTTTTTATTTTGACATCGGGAGGTGGCTCTGTCCACGTGCCTGTTCCAAAAATAGATGAGTGTTCCTGCTGATGTCCCCTCCGAAGCTCCAGACAGGCAAAAGCGTCTGAAGTTGACGTAGGGCAGCAGCGTTGTGTGTCACTGTGCATTTCATATAGAATGGCAGAAGTTTGCGATGCGGGGTGAGAACTTTGGGGAGTGACCTGTTGTCTCCACTTCCCAGGTCAGATCGACAACCGGAGTAAGCTACGGAACATCGTTGAGCTGCGTTTGGCTGGCCTGGACATTACGGATGCTTCTTTGCGGCTGATCATAAGGCACATGCCTCTGCTCTCCAAGCTCAATCTTAGTTACTGTAATCACGTGACAGATCAGTCTATTAACCTGCTGACCGCGGTTGGAACCACCACGCGGGATTCATTAACGGAAATTAATTTATCAGGTAAGCAACAGAAGCGCAGGGGGAGGATGGGAATTGCCTGTTGGTGTTAGACTTGTGAGGAACACTCATTGGTGGAAGCGGTTTTATCCAGCTCTTCCCCTGCCCTGGGTGTCACCGTCCCTGTCCCGTTCCCCCACCCAGGGCTCCGTTTAAGCCTCTGGACGTGCTGCTGGTGAAACAAACCCCCGCAGCTCCAGCCTCCACCCGGGATCCCCCACCAGCCTCCTGTAGCAGCCGGGTGTTGTGCCTCGCTCATCCTCCACGGGGGACTTCCCTGGGCTGCCACTCTGTGCATCTGGCATCCTCTGCTGTATCCCATGGGTTACACAGCAGGGTCCCGGGGACCCCAGCAGGGCCGGGGGGGGGGGGGGGNNGGGGGGGGGCTGACTGGGCTGTTCCGCTGTCGGCCCAGAGCGGGAGGAGCAAGAAGGACCAACCGCCCGTCGGGACAAACCGTGCTCGTGCTGGGGAACAAACTGAGCCGCGCTGTTAAACTTTTTGTTTGTTTGTTTTTTTTTTTAACCCTGTCAGACTGCAATAAGGTTACTGACCAGTGCCTGTCTTACTTCAAACGGTGTGGAAACATCTGCCAGATCGACCTGAGGTACTGCAAGCAAGTGACAAAAGAAGGCTGCGAGCAGTTCATAGCGGAGATGTCAGTAAGTGTTCAGTTTGGGCAAGTGGAAGAAAAACTCCTGCAAAAACTGAGTTAGTTAAAGGACACGTGTAAATACTGGGGCCGGGGGGGGGAGGGGGAAGGGACTAAGAACACGTAGGGATTTTATTTTCAATTGGAAACTTGGAATATTGGAAAATGCCGTGATTTGGATTTTACAACTCTTGTTGAGGAGAGAACAACATGAAACTACCCACGATACGTATTTCAACTTGTGCCACTAATTCAGTCTACCTGGGATGTCCTGCACTGGCTCTTATGCAAATTCATAAGGCGACTGTTACTGATGATAATTGTTCACACCCGGAAGACGACTGATCTCCAAGAAATACTGTTATTTAAAAGTACCACAGCATGTGCTTGGTAGTGTAAATTTGATTTCCGCTTTTCATTTCTTAAAACAACAACAACAACAACAAAAGAAGAAGTTGGTGTCATTCAAGTGGACCACGCACTGCATTTCTGCCTTCTTAACACGTTTTGTTTTGTTACATCTTACATTATGCAGAACTATTTTTGTACAAAAATTGTTTAAAGATTATTTATGCAATGTTTGAATGCATTACCAGTGTTTTGGTTTCGATTGCCAATTTTTATCTTTACTTATGGTAGGCGAGAACTTAACCTATACTTCGTAGACAGTATCTATCTACAAACGTGCCCAGGTCAGGAAAAGTAGGTTAATACTTTCAACTTCAAGCATGTTTTAATGGAAGTTTATATCCTGCTTTGTATACTTCAGAAGTGACATAAGCATGTTGTGGAAATAAGGTGTAAATTATAGTTGAAGTAAAACACTTTGCCAAGTTTTATCTGTATAGAAATCACCTTTTTCTCAAAATTTTAAGAAAAAAAAAAATAATCCAATTTCAGCTTTTGCACATAGGAGGGTTTCACTCTGTAGCATGAGCTCTTGTACTCAATATAAAATTAATTTATACAGTGAGTCCAGCCGTAGAATAAATGGTCAAACGTAGTCTCTCTTTCTTTGAAGTGTGAGTTGAGTTCTCATTTAAGGTTTATAACATGGTTATTTCCTGATTGTAAAATTCTGCATTCATAAGTGCCATTGTTGTACGGTGTTGTTTTCGTAGACCTTCCTGATGCAGTTTTACCTTTGTTGAATTTGTATAAACAATTGTACAAAAACAGGCGCTGGCTCCGTGCGTTTCTGTTCCACGGGCCGGGGGTGGGTGTGGGGGGATGCTGTGTGCGAAGGTGACACCTGGTGATGGTTGTAGCCTGGGTGCAAGGAGTACCTTCACAGCGCTTGAGCTGTTCCTTGGCCTCCACCTCTAAGCTGTGGTGTTCCAATACACACATCTGCCTCCTCCCTCGCGCTGGAACCTGCCCCTGGTTATTCTTGAGGAGCACTGACATCTCAAGGAGTGTTGATGCTTGAGCTGAGTAACCAACAGCACTCCCACAGCTGGTTAAGAAAAGAGACGGAGGCGGAGAAAGCCCATCACAAATCTTTATTAAGCTTGTGTGGCTGATGATCAGCCTGGAAATAACATAGAGGGTACGTTTATCTTCATTAGCTTACCCGCTGAACAGAGACTCCAGGAATTAAGTACCATTAAAAAGTTACTTCTAAAAAATAAAGCCATTGAGAGGTTTGCTCCCTTCTGAAAAATAACCAGTCTATTTTGAGGAGGAGCTACTTTCTCTTTTTCAAGCCAGCTTCATTTTTCACACAAAAGCCAAGACCAGGCGTGGCAGTGTAGCAGAGGCACAAAGCGTGGCCCTGCTCCTACCAGGTGAGATATTAAAAGGGGGTGAAACTGCAGCTCCGTTGCTGAACCCCGCTGCCAGGACAGAGCCTGTCCTTCCTCACCTCTCTTAGCTTATAATGGCCTTCATCAAGCAGACCATGGGCAGCCTGAACCCACAACAAGAGCTGTTCTTGCTGCTGTTCTCCCCCAGATACCCCACATGGGCTGCTGGAATCCTTGCTCCAAGAGGGCCCTTACCTCTGCTGCTGGCACGGAGCCTGGCTGGAAACTGGGCCAAGGGGCTGGCAGCAACACATGTCACCCAGCAGCCACTGGGAAGCGTGGTTAATAGTGACTTGGCCTTGGTTAGAACAGCTGTGAACGTGAGGGTTTAAACAAATACCACGTTTCCTTCCCCTTAACAACCCCCCCTCCCCAGTTAAGGTTAGTAACACCGTACATTCCACGTTAGCAGCAAATAATTTCATGACCCTGATTAGTATTCACAGTAATAGCAGGTTGTCGGCAAAGGGCGTACAATCGTCACATGTAGGATCAATAGGTACAACAGGCATGAGTGGATCAAGGACCACAACAATATGGTTTCCTATAACCCCCCTCCCTTTTAAAAAAATATTTTATTCCTAATCTCAAAAAAACACTTAGTTGTTGGTATTTGGACACCACGTGGCAGAGCCCTGCAAAGTGGCAGCGCCTTTTGTACGTTGAGAAAGAATGGCCAAGACATTACACGTGTAATGAGAGACACACGGAAGGAAGCAGCCGGCATAAAAGAGATTAAGGGCTTCTGTGCAGGTACAGTTAATGGCAGTGCTTTCTACAGTCGTATTTTATACTGTTAACACTGTTGCAGGGACAGTGTCGGAACAGTTACATTCTATAATTATGTAAAAGCTGAATATTCAACCGATATATTCGTTGCTTCTAATGCACTAGGCGTAACACTCTGAGGTGGTCAAGCAGAGATGTTTTCCGACCACTCAGGGAGTGCAGAATGCACCCATGAGAGGTGATATTCTTCAGAAGAGAGCAAGAACTGCTGTAAACAGTTTGACTCAGTTTGTAGGTTTATAAGGTAAGTCAGGCAGCGCTGTAACTGTACACACAGGCATCGTGCTGCACCACCCAACCGTGGGATTTCAGTAGGCTGTAGAAAAAGGTTTCACAAACTTCTCCATCCGGATGATGAAAAGGCTGTGTTTACTGGGAACTAAAAAGCTGATGTGTGCCCCAAGGTTGGGCACTCCTACCCACAGCCGTCCTGGAAAGATGACTGTAAAACCTGGGTTTGGTCTGGGTTTAAGATTTGAACACGTGCACGGCCCGTACTACGTACTGTCGGCAGATGGGGCACTCGCTCATCCTCTTGCCACACTTGGTGCAAGTGACCATGTGGCCACACTCCAGCAGGACACAGTCGATCACTGCGTCCATGCAGATCCGACACAGGTTGTCGTCGTTGTCGTTCAGCTGCATCTTCTCACCCTCTGGAACAGAACACAGAAGGGACATCCTGCATCCAGGGCCTGGAAAAACCTGTGAAGATCTAGCCCAGGCAAACACTAAAACACACAGAGAGCTGATTGAGCTTGAAGTAGCGCTGCTCCACGTCCACAATGGTTTTTCTAACCCACAGCTAGAAATTAATCTATAGCCCTTCAAAAAACCACCAGAAACAAACAACACCACAAACCCCCAAAGAACCAAGAACCAGAAAATCCCCAGGTGAATGTCCAATATGTGACTTCATTCTTTAAACTCAAACCCATTTTCAATTCCGAACATAATGACCCTGAAATAACACACTGGATCAAAATTCAGAGTGTGTTGGTTTTCCATCGCTGGGCTTCCGTCGTTTGCCAGAACACTGTCCTCAGAAGATTAAACACAGTAATAATAAAGCAGACTCAGAAGCAGAAGCCTTAAGTAGGCTGTAAAGGTGGCAGAACTGAACAAAACCTGTCGAGTGTCACTGCCAATAGACAACATCCCCCATCAGTAACCAAATGTTCTGTCAGAAAAAAAAAAACCCCAAACCAACCACAATCCTAAATCCAAAGCTTATCTGCAGTTCTAGTTTATGACCAAACTTGAGGGTTTCACTTAAGCCACGTTTTGACATTCACAAACAGTCCCCCACCCTCACAATCCCTCTCCACCCCCATTAGCTGGTGGTTTCTCACCCCCTTAGCACAGTCCCTGCAGTGTATGTGCTGGCACAATCTGGCCGTGCGGTGGCCCAGGGCTACTGAGTTGCCACTATCCCCTGTTCTTTACAGCCTGGCCACTGGGTGCAGGAATGACGAGCCAGACAGGCATTTTTCGAGCTGGCAGTGACATCAAAAAGTCGCTCCTCAGCTCGTACTCCACGCACAGGAATGGGTCTGTGGACGTACTACAGTCACACCAGTGAAAGGCTCCAATTGTTGAGCGTAACATGAGGGTAGAAGAGCACTTGTCACTGAGCTGCGGCCACAAAAGCACCTGACCATGAAAACATGGACTGAGACCAAACCACTTGAACTTGGATTTTGGCCACTGCAGCTTTTAATTGTGCACCGCAGTGAAAGGCCTGAACTGCTTTGGTCTGTTGACAGCTCCTGAGAAGCTCCCTCACTAACGCCTTGTGAAACCTAATAAAGGAGATGGAGGTGCCAAGTTTCATGTTCTCTGAGGAACTGGTTCTCACTTGTGCAATTTTACCTTCACCCTGAAAGCTGAGCTCTCTGAGCTTTGGAAAAAAGTGACAAAAAACCAGCACAATCCTAGAAAGCTTCATTTACTCACTAGACCCATGTTCAACTGCTCTAGATGCAGCTTGAATCGTTAAAACATGCTCTCCACCTGAGCAGACCGAGTCCTTCTGAGCAGAACAAGCTACTGGAAAGATGAAAATAAATAGAAGAATTAAATATAAACCTACGTGTTTTGTGATTTTCTTCACTCTCTCTGTACAGTCTGCTGACTTTTTCCACAAGTTCCCATTTTTCACAGCATCCTGAGTAGTTGACAAAATTACAGGCGAGTATTTCCTTCAGCTGCCGAACGCTCAACCCTTCAATGTCTTCCAGACTTGAAATATCGGACAAAGACGCCCTCGCTTGTTTTCTGGACAATCCAGGGGTCTGAAACACATCAACTCTATGTTTTTAACTGTCTCAGTGAGTTCAGGACACCACGTCTGGTGCTACCTTAAGCTGCAGCAGCTTGGCTAAAGTTTTACTCTTTTTAAAGTAAGTACTTGCAGATATGCATCGCTAGATACAGCTCATTCTGAAAGAGCTCTAGTGCGATAGGAAATGTTGACAGAGCTAAACACTTTATGATGTCACAGGCCAAAAATTCATTCTCTGGACAGTTTGGTCTCTCACCTGCTCTTCTGCACTTTCCTCCTCTTCATTATTTATGGAAGATGTTTCCATTTGTCCCTGTGTACAAAATGAAACTATTCAGGATCAAAAGAAAACCCCATCCCTTCCTAAAACATTTTCCTTTGTACTGAACCGATCACAGATGACAAGGACACTTTGAAGTTTCACTTGCTACTATTGGTAACTGATTTAAGTCACCTCTATCATCTCAACTAGCAATCTTACCTAGTAATCTTTTGCTCTCAGGTGAGAATTACAAAAGGCATTTTTTGTGCCACCCTGAACTACACCAATTGCCATCTTATTTTAAAGCCATGCACACCTATTAAAATTTTTTTTAAAAAGCTCTGCTACACCATAAAACACACGTTAATTATTGTACCCGTAAAGGTGTTCCGTTTCCTGTGCTTCCCCTTCTGTTTGCAAGTTCTCCTTGAGACGACACAGATACAGACATAGAAAAGGGATGAGTAAAAAACCCCGAAGTCTGTGACCGTGAGGAATGCAAACTACTAGCGTCCATGTCCTCCTCCGAACCTAATCCGTGGTGGCACAGCACAAGATCCACCAAGTCTTCTTTCTCTCTGCAAGTATCCGTTGGTATGTTTCTGAGAATCAGATACTGGCGCAGATCCTTCACTTTCAATCTCATTAACTGAGGGCGCTGAAAGGCTGTTTCTTGCAGCAAGTGACAAGTGGAACATCTTCTGAGATTCTCTTGTAAGACAGAACACACTGAGCAAAAATCCTTCTTGCAGTCACAACACACGTGCTAAGGAGGAAGAGCAAAATAAATAATCATTCAGCTGTATGTCACAAAAAACAGGTTAGACCCTGCTCTTTCCTTCTCCAGGCTACATAATTTAACTCAGTCTTTTCTGTCATCAACTTTGACATACGTAATTTCTAGCATTTAAGTCTAGAAAACTGTCCTGTCAAATAATTTTGCAGATGTTCCAAGGCTTTTGTAGCACTGCTGCCAGCTGATCTGAGGTTCCAATGAAAACACATTATGAATAAAAAAAACCCCATTAATAAAGTACTTAAGTTGTAGTTCAGACAATAGACGAAACTGAAAGCCAGATAATTTTATGGTATGTTAAAATACCTTTGGATATAGTAAGCATCATCGCTCTTTTCACATGTGTACAAACCAGTATAATTAACACACTTTAAAGAATGTACTTCCTCAATTGATTCAAAATAGGCCTTAAATGTGATGAATCACGTGGTAGGTGAATACTCCCGGACACCCAGATGTCATTTCTGAAGAGAGCTTTGTTCAAAAGTCTCAGTATTTACAAAAGCTGAACAGGCGAGACTTTCAGCAGCCATTTTAAATGGTCATCTCATCCACTGAGAACAAATCCAAACTCTTCACGTTTTGCAGGATTTCAGTAAATTAATATTAGCTTCAGAAAGCAGCCCTGAACAGCACTTAATTCAACCAAGTCTCTGCCATAAGAACAACAGGACACGTAGGAAGGGGGAAGCCAAACACACAAGCTGAAGAAAGTGGCTTCATGTTTATCCAAAGGAGCTGCAGAGAATTAGGTCACTGACTGGACAAATTAATGATGCTGGACAGAAATAATGTTAACAATCTTAATCTTATTTATCTGCATTAACCCACCAACCTGCCTCCAAATGCAGCAAGAGTCTGTTGCAGCAGAATAGCATTTAGCAGAACTAACTCTGGTCAGGAAACAAACAGAATTACCCCAGTGTTTCACAGGAAGCAGCTGTGACACCATACTGTGAGTTTTTAGCTTTTCCATCATCCAGTTTGTTCATTCCAGTACCCAACCACTTTCTTTGGTATCATTTTCAAAACCAGATTTGTTTTAATGTTCAAGATCCTGAAGCTAAAACACGTATCTTACAAACTACAATCCACTAATTTTTAGGTCAGACCAGATCGAACGTGCCACTGATTAATGAACGTCAGAGCTTTTAACTCCTAATCCTGTCTGACATTAATTTCCTGTGACCTCAGAATAAGACACTTACTCTGCCTCAGGTTTCCTTATCTAAGGAGAAACACACATTCATCTCCCAGTATGCCTACGGATTAATTCAGGAGTGAAAATACTACATAAGAGGAAATATACTCACTTTTTTCCTAAAAACTGAAAAGGAAAGTCCACAAGCTTTGCAAACGATGTTAGTGCCCGCCGCAGCTGGAGACTGGTATGCCGAGAAGTCTGTGTTTGGTGCGAATCTGAAAGGGCCAGCACCTCCCCCAAAGCCAGCCTGCTGGCCACGGACAGCCCCAGTACCCATGACTTCATTCAGCAATCCACAGCAGGAAGCCCACATGGAAGTAGCTCCCGCCTGAAAACATTCACAAAGCAAAAAAAAAAAAAAAAAAAAAGAAAGAAAATTACTATCTACAAGTCTACATCAGATGTGACTTGCTACCGAAAAGCTACTTCAGTCCATCTGTCATCATCCCAAAAGCATGTGGTATGAATTCCCAGAGCACCAGGAATTCTGTACACCAACATCTGTAACAGCCCAATAATCTCAGCTTCCCAGCTGCAAACCAAAGTAGGTAAGGTTTGCTTCCGAGAGGCTCATGCAGGCACAAGGGGCTCACTTCCATAACTCCTTTTCTAGCAGAGTTTCGCACAAAAAGGGTAAGGAATTTGAGGAGGTAACACAAGAGCAGAGCAAAGAAGGAAGAGACTAACAGCCAGTCATAGGTGAGGAGCAAAACCTGAAATGACAACAGGCAGCAATAAAACAATTTATCATAATTAGTGCAGAGCTGTCCCCAGCAGGATCTTCTCCAGAACTAATCCAGCTCTTCTGACACACAATAAAACTCTCTCTAATAAAAACATGCTTCTGGGTTTTCAGACTTGAAAGTGACAAACCAATCTTCATTAGAAACTAGTTATGGTCTAGTGTATCTGAGAGAAATGTTTTTCAAGACCTCCCTGAACCTGGTGTTGTCTTACAAAACGTCTGACAACAAAATGTTAAAAAAACCTCTACATGAACTTGTTCTCTGCTGACTGGATTTCAGTTACCAGTCATACAATTTAATCTTCAAACACTACAAAAAATTCTAAATACATAAATAAATTGCTAATTTTTGATCCTTTAAAGCCTTTAGCACAAGATTCTCTATCAAAAAGTGCATATTCTACTTAAAGTTGGAGTTTGGACTCCGATTTGTTCAGGTCACATGTTTAATCACTGTCACAAGGCTCACTCAAATCTACAGGAGAAAAAAAAAGAAGTGGGCTGGGGGCGGGGGGGCAGAGGGGGAGCAGAATCACATCACGTTCTTTCTCAAAGGAAGCTAGTGGTAAAGCTTCCTTTAAATATAATTTTCATAGGTTCTTTTTTCTTAGCTATGCTGGTTAAAGCTGTTCTGCTTTTCATTCCAGAGCAGCATGTTGGGTTTTTTTCCAAAGCACAAAGACATAATATAATTGCTTTTGAAACTTGTAGTTTTTGCTGTAAAACCTCAACCAACCAGAATACACACTTCAACTCAGTAATGATGGTGCTTTAATTCCTGTAGGACCTAGACTAATTTCTATATTAAATTGTACATTTTCCCTGAACCAAACACAGTCCTGTTACACGTGTGGGAACTCAACACAGTAACTGGGGACACGTGAGAACATCTCCTTTCAAAACACTGAGCACAAAAGGTAAGAATAGAGCTTCAAGAGAAGCTGTGAGAAACACCACCATCATACTAACCATGTTCTACACCACCACCTTCATGTAAGTGCTGTAAGTATGGAACATCAAAAGCATCTCTCCAACCCACACCAACCTGGTACTGCACTTTTACTGTTGTAAGCCAACATCAAGCATTGCAATAAAGCGAAATATTGAACACAATTGGTCACTTTGCTTCTAAGCTGTACAACATGTAGCTCTCCATGCAGTTACAACATCAAATATACATTTAAATTAATCTCACTAGTCTAATTTTATAGGTATTTCAAGAGCAAAATGCATCCCAGGCATAACAAGAAGCCTCCATGCTGTGGGTGCCCCCCACAGAGGGAAAAGTCTTCTTCCTAAGCTTCCTGCCAAGGGTATTGAAGAGGAATGAACTCCAGTGGCCCTCCCCTGACCTCCAGGCAAGACACTGTCAGCCCCAGCACGTGGCTGTGCTCACAGATACACCCCACACCTGGAGCCTGGCTGATCTGTAATCAGACTGTCCCAACAATCGTTAAACTATCAAACTAGGACTTGTTTTCTACTTTTCAATAATAAAGAGTGGAAAGAGATCAATATTAATTTTTCCCATACAAAATAAGTTATGCATTATTATCCTAGGTTATTAGGCAAGAGTAATTAACTTTTCAGAAATACATTCTGAAAACCAATCACTTAATCCAAGAGAGTTCCAAGTTTTAAAACTTTGGACTTTTGAATTATTTTTTTTCTCGTCTAAAGGGATATTTGTCAGTTGCAGAAACATTACTCTAATTCTTCATGTATTTGTAAAAACTTATGAGCCAGCTTTACATGGATAAGATTTTACAACAGCCACACACAAATAACAACAAAATAAATCAATGAATCAAAAGGGTCTGTCAGAATTCAAACTTGTTTCACTATATGACCATGGTCTTTTCAGGGGGTCACACCAGCAGCAGGACACACAACTAAAAACACAAAACATAGTTGCTACCATAACCCTTGCCTGATAGTTTAACACTTGCTTCTTACCCTTATTTTATTAAAGAGCCAGTAACAATTGCTGAAACATCACTGTCAACACTAAATAAATACATACTTAAGAGATTTTTGTTACCCGTTTTGGATACATGAGCACCATTAGTATCAAACAGAAAATCTCTTTACACTTACTGCCAAGCATTCAGTCACTTGAAGGTGCAAGGTAAGGCAACCTGGGCATCACTAATTTGCCCCTTAACCTGGGTCAGCTGTGGATTCCTTCTATGCACTAGTATTAACCCATAATCGAATTACAGTGTCTAGACTCTTCATACTACTCTGTGGAAGAAATTACACCCTGCTGAAAAACACCAACACGAGACACAAATGAGATACACTAGAACAAAAACTCATCCCTTTAAGAATTAGTTAAAGTTTTGCCAATTACTGCACCAAAACCCCTTTCCAACTACACCAGTCACCACTTCCATATTCTCTTCTCACAAGCTCCTATCTTCCCTCTCCATACCTTACTTGCATACTATAGGGGCAAAACACCGCATTTGAACTTCTCTGCTCTTGTTTTTGGCTTTAAGGGTGTTTAGTAAACTAATTAGAATTTCACCTCATAAAAGACCCCCACCCCAAGCAGCTGGGAGGTTCTATGCTGCTCCTTATACATCTGTACAAGCAGGGTGTGCTATCAAAGCCGGCAGACCAATAGGAAAGAACT
>VXBJ01002308.1:644132-698960 GCA_013400055.1 Nycticryphes semicollaris
AGAGGGAAGAAAAAAGGGATTCAATGGGAGAGGTCTAATGGTGCAAAGTCCCAGCGTTGTTGTCACACGTGTCCTTGTGCAAAGAGTGGCTGAGGAAAGTGGAATTGGCAGAACAAAAGCCCCTGCTCAGCTGAAAGTTTTTGTTTATCGTGTGTGTTCTCCCATAGGTGCTGAGTATAACTTACCCGCTCTGGTTTTGTGGGTGAAGAAATGGAGATCACAACTCACTCAATACCCAATAGGCTGTCGTTGACTTCTTCTAGCAATTAGATCCTCATTTTGGGAGAAAAATTCGTTTCAGATGTAGTGTGGGATTTCAAGGCAGATGGGGTCGTGTTTTTCCGAGTGTCATCCTTTTGCGGGTGACCCTTGGGCATGGGGGTGTCAACCCTGTCACTTTGTGGCAATATAAAAAGCTGAACACTGTTAGTGTCAACACTTGGAGAGACCCTGCCAGCAAGCGCTAGATTCGGCTGTGGCTTTGTTAGCAACGGGAAAGCAAGAGCAGACCTAAATCTGTCTCTGCTGGAGCCCCGCCAGGTGAGGCAGGAAGAGAGAAGCTCTAAGATGTGGTTGGAATGAGGGTAGTCCAGTGCTAGTTTATGCATCTTGTTAATTAGTGTTGTACTGTGGGTGTTGGCAGGTTATCCGTGTCTACCTTTAAAATCACAGCTGGATTTCTTCTACTGAGAAGTAACCCAGGTTGCCACGTGGGCTTCTCAGGAGCACTGGTTTTGGTGGCTCATCCCCTCTCAGCTACGTTATCAGAGCTCCGTTGATCAGTGCTGAGGAGATCAATCCATAAAACATTTGGAGAACCTACTATTTTACAGTAAGTGAATAAACCTGATTTCTAGAGTGGTGTTCAAGATCCTGGTCCAAATATCAGTGTTTATCCGTAAAGCTCACGCAGAAGTGTGGCTCTGCTCCCAGCAGCTCTACAATGCCAAAGTGGTGACCACAAATGTGTCTCAAAGCAAAACGAGGAAGAGGGTTTGTGCCAGCCATAGTGGTCGCATCTGCTGGAGGCTGAAGCTCTTGCTTCTGGGAAAGAGTTGATCAGAAAACTGCGGGTGAGCTCAGCACAAGAATGGTGCTTGATGGGAATGTGCTCTATAAAAAAAAAAAAAAACCAACCCAAATAATTAGCATGGAGAAAGTATGGGAGATGTTTACAAAAGGCTGGTGCCAGCTGGAGAGTTCAAGGCTGTGTCCATGTGGCAGCATTGCCCCTGTCCCAGCGCTGCAGAGCTGCAACCTGAGCAGGAGCTGTGCTCGGTGGTGGTGGTGGCAGCCTGGCGGTGGCTGCTGTGACATTTCTAAACAACTGCTTTCTAAAAACCCCTTAGGTGAGGATTTCATAAGCATTGGCCAACCGCTTCACCAAGGTCCAGGGGAGCTGATGCAGGTAACACAATTTGGACTCAGGCTGGAAATTCTGCGTTTGCCCAAGGGCAGAGGGGAGGAAGCCCCGGCCGAGCAGCGGGAGGACGCTGCGGTTTGTGTCCCCCTGGGACGCGGGGTGCGGAGGAGCGGGACCGGCCGGGGTCCCCCGGCTGCCTCCCGCGGCTGCGCTGCGAGGTAAGGCGGGGCCGCGCAGCCCGCGGCCGCAGGGGGGAATAAAATATTAAAAAAAATACAAAAAAAAATTAAACCACCCCCCCGAAAACAAATAAAACCCAAACCCACCCTAAAGAGCGGTTTCTGGGGGTGGGCGGGGATGATACAGCTGCCCAGGGGGAAACCTCCCCTTCCCCGGGGCGGAGCGGGGCCTCCCTCCCACCTTCCCTCTCCCCTCCCTCCTTCCCTCTCTCCTCCCTCCTTCCCTCGCTGCCGCCGCCGGAGCGGAACCGAAAGCGAAGGCGGCGCCGGGCGGCCCCGCTCCGGCCCCGTGGGCAGCGCAGCGCGGCGGCGGCGGCTCCGCGGGCTCCCGGGGGTCGTTCCCTTCCACCGGCGGAGCGGCGCGTCCCGCCAGGTCGGTGGCTGCGGGAGCGCGCGGGGAGGCCGGGCGGGCCCGGCCGGGGGATGCGCCGGCGGCTGCGGAGACAAAGACGAGCCCGGAGGGACCGGTGGCGGCGGGCGTGGGCGGCCGGGACCGGGGATGCCCTTACGGAGCAGAAAACGGCATCTCCTCCAAACCGGGCGTTCCCGCGGGGCTCGCAGCCCGGCCTGTGCGGGTATTTTGGCGATGGGGGATCGGCGCTGTCATTTCCCCATCCCGTTTGGAGGAGCCGCGCCGTGGCCGCCCGGGCCCGGCAGGCATCCCGTTCCCGCTCGCCTTCGGCCGCCCACCAGCCTCGCTATGTGCCGGTGGGACTCGATGGGCTGGCATCATCCCAGGCTTGGGGATCTGACGTGGTGGTGGCCGTCTCCACCATACCAGGCGTCCCACAGATCCCGGGGGGCTCCTGCCCTGGGAGGTGAGACAGTGGAGTAGGGGGACAGGGAAGAGTTAGGCCGTGGGGTTGGGAAAAAGAAGGGATTTTTAAGGTCAAGTGAGGGCCAGGAGATGATGGGGGGATGGAGCTGGTGGAGCAACTGTATACAGGGGGTAGGTCTCAGGAGAAGCCACAGGTTGGGTTGCTGCGAGTGACTGAGTGTGGTTAGGAGGTGGGACCCAGCCCTCTGGCCACGTGCAAGGCACAGAGGTAACAGTAAAGACCAAAAACAGTGGTAGGGTGACCACAGGAAGCTGGTGCCGTGGAGCTGTGGGCTGACTACAAGGCTATGCAATGCTGCAGGAGTGGAAACCATCCCTGAGGACAGGACCAGATCCTTCGGGGCCAAGGGCACAACAGTGGGGACAGGATGTGTGGTGACTGTGGGTGCTGGAGCTGCCTTCATGGCCCCCAACCGGAGAGGCAGCCCCTCTCCTGGGAGAAGGAGCCCCATCCCTCTCCTGGTGCCTCTCCAAGAGCACTTTGGTTTGGGAAAAAAGCTCAGTAAAACCTGAGAGGGGTGTCTGATTGACCTTCCAGAGAAGGTGGCTGTTATCAAATTGGAGCGATAATTTGGAGGAGGCTTTGCTTTCAACTCAGCCCTAATGTCTTTTAAGTGGTGTTCACAAAGTGCAGAGCTGCTCTTGGTTCCTCTCTTGTGGCCATTGTGGGCTGGAGCTGTTTCCAGGAGAACCGGGAGCCACTTGGACAAAAGTGATGGTGATGCCCTGAGTTCAACACCATGTCTGGAGCTTACACTCTTGTTTTGGGATGGTCATTATACATTGCCTGAGTGGTATTAGGTGGTATCATCAAGATTATAAAAAAATCTTGGTAAAGATATGTTTTGACTCCTGCTGAAACCTGCCACTGGGTTTGGTGCCGTTACAATGCTACCAGCCCGGCTTTGCATATTTTCCCAATTTTTTTCCACTCTGTATTGGATGGGCCGGGCAGTGCGGGAAGCTCTTCCGTTTGCCCTGGGGGCAATGAAAAGCTTTGCTTGGGCACAGGGACTGAGCGTAGATGGGGCCTGGATGCCTGTTTCCAGTATCTCATTATTTTGGGTGTCCTCTGACTTCTAGAGAAGCTGCTGAGAGATTTTTTTCCCATTAAAAGTCAGGCAGGGATGCATATGGTCTTTGTATACTACAGTGACTAATATATTTCTGGCAAGGTCTGCGCTCGCCCGTAGGAAGGGAAACTGTGATCGATGCCCCCGTTGCTGCAGATGACACTGCTCTTGGCACTGGCACTTCCACCACTGACAGTGACCAGGGAAAACAAAATAGCCACTGGACTCTGCCCAGCAAGAGCCAATAACTGCCCCACACGCTGGCCCCAGTTAACTTTTAACTGCAGACCTTCGGTGTTAGCAGGAGGAGGATTCTCTGCGAGCAAAGCCAGCCTTGGTTTAGGCTTGTGTTCACTTTTGTTATGAGCAGCTTATTTTGCAGCACATGAGCTGGTCCCCATGGAAGGATGGGTGGAGGTGTTGCTGCCGGAGCTGCCACCAAATCTTACTCCCTTGGGAGGGTCTGACCCTGACACTGCGTCTGGCCTTGCCAGAGGGAAGTGTGTTGGGAGGGAAAGGCGAGTGCATGGCAGTCAGTGGGAGCCAGGAGAACCATTCCATCACCCACTGTGCACCTGGGTAGAGAAGCAGCTCCAGGGAAGGAAGGATGGGCCAATGCATCCCTACGTTGAGTTTTAAATCTGCACAGCTAGTGCTGGCTGTAAGGTGTCATCCTCTACACCCCCAGAATCGGTTGGTGTGTTCCCATACGGAGGTGGCCACATCCCGACGGAGACCAGGCAGGGACCACACACTCACAGCAGAGCTGGGGTGGCAGGAGGGGGCTGTAAAAATCACTTTTCCCTCGCGGGGGCCGATTTCACTCCCATTTGTTTCCGCTAAAGCCACGTGGATGCTGAGCGAGAGGGAGAGCCGCTGCCAGGGTTTCACAGACCTCTTTTCATTTTAATATCCCTCTCCTTACTGAATTAGATGTGAGACTGATTGCTTCGATAATCCTGCTGCAGCCGCTATGGGTTATATATGGATTGCAGCCAAAAGCCGTGCCGATAAATCATTCCTATACACCAGGCTGTTACATTTCCTGAGGATTTTGTGGGCATGTGCTGCTCCCTTTTACATAAGGATCTGCTGGAGTTTATACCAGAATGTGCTGCTTTTCCCCAGGCAAGGATCTGGGTGGGCTGCTGAAGCCAGAGCCCATGGGCTATACTTCCCCTTTTTGAGTTTATTTGCCCCCATTCCAGCTATTTTGGTTTTCCCTTTGGCTGGAAATACGGCCATTCTCCTCAGCCTCCTCGTGTACTTATTAAGGAGAACTGACTGCGTTATCATTAGTGGTTATCCCGTATCCTGCAGGGCTGCGTTCAATAGCAGGATCGCACTTTTGGATTTCTTTCAGGGAAGGTATCATCTGACAGGGCAATTCCTTAAAAACCCTGTGCTCAGCCCCTTGGTACACATGCAAAGGGAAAAAAAACCCTCTGATTTTCCACCCTGGCTGATGTTACAATGGTGCTTGGGTGACTTTTAGCCTGTTTGCAGAGACCAGGGAAGCCTGCTCCAATTAATCAGCTTTGATATGTTTATCCTGGTCAAGCCAATTAACTCCCACCGGCTAGGGCATGCTCTTCTCTCAAGTGTGGTGGAAACTTCATCACTCAATTTAGCTCTAGCCCAGCAAAGTTTAGCACGAACCTTTGGAAATTCAGATGCAGGCGATGCTCTTGTGGAGCAGGATGGGATGCCCAGCTGTGCTGTGGCACTGTCAGGGACTGGTGCCATGGCTGGTGACGCTCCTGGGGTGGCTTCATCCTGGGGCCACCCCAACAAGCTGCCTTTTTTGGTGTGGCCACGGTGCACGGTGAGGGGAGAGGGCACAGCATTCGGGACCGGCTCCGGCTTCTGGGGATGGCTATTTATATTTGCCCGCTGGCGGGGTGCCCAAAGCAAGCCAGGCAAACGGCAACCAGCCTCGAGACGCATCCCCATGGGTTAAGGATGAATCGGGGAGGAGAGAGCGGGAGGGAGCTGCCCCTTTATTTTGATCCATTTGGGATTGCATTAAAACAGGCTGCTGTGCCTGCCATCAGCACCGGAGTGGGGGGGTTTTACAGCCACGATGCCCGAGAAGTGGAGCCCTGGGTTGGCATGGCTGGCAGCTCCTGGCTCTCTTGCCCAGCAAAGCCCCAGCTGGGAGTGGATTCAGCCCCGTGAAATGCGGTGTTTCTGAAATAGTTTGTCCTTGTTGCCGTTCGTCTGCTTATTTATAGCCTTCGCATCCCCTGCGTTTCTCTGCGCCTCGAAGCAGCAAGCGGCGCTGGGTCAGCTTTAGCTCCAGGCTGATCCCGCTCGAGCGCAAAAGCTCCGGTTTATAGAGCTGTGTTGAAAACAGCAATTAGGCCATTGTGAAGCCTCGAGGAAGCGGGGGGACAATTTGATTTCTGTACTTGACCCGTAATTTCTGCTGGGCTGATTCAGAGCGGTTGTGCTGCGGGTGCAGCACGGAAACTTCAATGGAGATGAGTGGAGCTAATTTTAACTGTCCGCCTCATCGAGGTGTGGGAACCAGACAGAAAACTGCCTCAAACCTTGTTCCTGCTTCTGGGCTGTTTGTTTCGGGATTTTTTTTTTTCCTTGCTTCTGCAGCAGCTCATTAACCTAGAAATTAAAAACAGCATCGGTGTCGTGGCAGGGAAGAGCGATGGTTCACAACCAACCATTGAACTGCCCCAACTGCTGCAGGGCACCCGGAATGTGTGAATTACATAATTTTCTCCCCTTTAAAAATTATTATTTGATGATATATGCATACATATTTTTAATTCTTTAAAACAGAATTGTTTTCTCATTTATCCCAAGGTTCAGAAACGTAATTTTTGCACAGAAAGCCATAGGGAACCCGTGGTGAGGAAGAAAAATCACTGGCAATGATGGGCTGTGGGAGGAGGCAGTGAGTCGGAGGGGGCTGATCCTGCACCCCACGCTTGGTAAGTCAGTCCCTGTGCCCCTGAACTGCTTCGTTCAGGGGGTGTTTGGCAGAGATGTGCCCGTTCCAACTGTGGGACTGAACAAAAAAGCAAGGAACTGAGTGATATTTTATGCTGGCGTAGTGAAAGGCCTGATCCTGCCCCAGTAAAATACCTCTTTTGGGGTATTTCTGTAGTGGAAGTGTTGGGGTTGGTATTCCTTGGAGGTGTTTCAATAAAGGGGGTGGAAAGAGCAGCNGCTGCCGCCGCCGGAGCGGAACCGAAAGCGAAGGCGGCGCCGGGCGGCCCCGCTCCGGCCCCGTGGGCAGCGCAGCGCGGCGGCGGCGGCTCCGCGGGCTCCCGGGGGTCGTTCCCTTCCACCGGCGGAGCGGCGCGTCCCGCCAGGTCGGTGGCTGCGGGAGCGCGCGGGGAGGCCGGGCGGGCCCGGCCGGGGGATGCGCCGGCGGCTGCGGAGACAAAGACGAGCCCGGAGGGACCGGTGGCGGCGGGCGTGGGCGGCCGGGACCGGGGATGCCCTTACGGAGCAGAAAACGGCATCTCCTCCAAACCGGGCGTTCCCGCGGGGCTCGCAGCCCGGCCTGTGCGGGTATTTTGGCGATGGGGGATCGGCGCTGTCATTTCCCCATCCCGTTTGGAGGAGCCGCGCCGTGGCCGCCCGGGCCCGGCAGGCATCCCGTTCCCGCTCGCCTTCGGCCGCCCACCAGCCTCGCTATGTGCCGGTGGGACTCGATGGGCTGGCATCATCCCAGGCTTGGGGATCTGACGTGGTGGTGGCCGTCTCCACCATACCAGGCGTCCCACAGATCCCGGGGGGCTCCTGCCCTGGGAGGTGAGACAGTGGAGTAGGGGGACAGGGAAGAGTTAGGCCGTGGGGTTGGGAAAAAGAAGGGATTTTTAAGGTCAAGTGAGGGCCAGGAGATGATGGGGGGATGGAGCTGGTGGAGCAACTGTATACAGGGGGTAGGTCTCAGGAGAAGCCACAGGTTGGGTTGCTGCGAGTGACTGAGTGTGGTTAGGAGGTGGGACCCAGCCCTCTGGCCACGTGCAAGGCACAGAGGTAACAGTAAAGACCAAAAACAGTGGTAGGGTGACCACAGGAAGCTGGTGCCGTGGAGCTGTGGGCTGACTACAAGGCTATGCAATGCTGCAGGAGTGGAAACCATCCCTGAGGACAGGACCAGATCCTTCGGGGCCAAGGGCACAACAGTGGGGACAGGATGTGTGGTGACTGTGGGTGCTGGAGCTGCCTTCATGGCCCCCAACCGGAGAGGCAGCCCCTCTCCTGGGAGAAGGAGCCCCATCCCTCTCCTGGTGCCTCTCCAAGAGCACTTTGGTTTGGGAAAAAAGCTCAGTAAAACCTGAGAGGGGTGTCTGATTGACCTTCCAGAGAAGGTGGCTGTTATCAAATTGGAGCGATAATTTGGAGGAGGCTTTGCTTTCAACTCAGCCCTAATGTCTTTTAAGTGGTGTTCACAAAGTGCAGAGCTGCTCTTGGTTCCTCTCTTGTGGCCATTGTGGGCTGGAGCTGTTTCCAGGAGAACCGGGAGCCACTTGGACAAAAGTGATGGTGATGCCCTGAGTTCAACACCATGTCTGGAGCTTACACTCTTGTTTTGGGATGGTCATTATACATTGCCTGAGTGGTATTAGGTGGTATCATCAAGATTATAAAAAAATCTTGGTAAAGATATGTTTTGACTCCTGCTGAAACCTGCCACTGGGTTTGGTGCCGTTACAATGCTACCAGCCCGGCTTTGCATATTTTCCCAATTTTTTTCCACTCTGTATTGGATGGGCCGGGCAGTGCGGGAAGCTCTTCCGTTTGCCCTGGGGGCAATGAAAAGCTTTGCTTGGGCACAGGGACTGAGCGTAGATGGGGCCTGGATGCCTGTTTCCAGTATCTCATTATTTTGGGTGTCCTCTGACTTCTAGAGAAGCTGCTGAGAGATTTTTTTCCCATTAAAAGTCAGGCAGGGATGCATATGGTCTTTGTATACTACAGTGACTAATATATTTCTGGCAAGGTCTGCGCTCGCCCGTAGGAAGGGAAACTGTGATCGATGCCCCCGTTGCTGCAGATGACACTGCTCTTGGCACTGGCACTTCCACCACTGACAGTGACCAGGGAAAACAAAATAGCCACTGGACTCTGCCCAGCAAGAGCCAATAACTGCCCCACACGCTGGCCCCAGTTAACTTTTAACTGCAGACCTTCGGTGTTAGCAGGAGGAGGATTCTCTGCGAGCAAAGCCAGCCTTGGTTTAGGCTTGTGTTCACTTTTGTTATGAGCAGCTTATTTTGCAGCACATGAGCTGGTCCCCATGGAAGGATGGGTGGAGGTGTTGCTGCCGGAGCTGCCACCAAATCTTACTCCCTTGGGAGGGTCTGACCCTGACACTGCGTCTGGCCTTGCCAGAGGGAAGTGTGTTGGGAGGGAAAGGCGAGTGCATGGCAGTCAGTGGGAGCCAGGAGAACCATTCCATCACCCACTGTGCACCTGGGTAGAGAAGCAGCTCCAGGGAAGGAAGGATGGGCCAATGCATCCCTACGTTGAGTTTTAAATCTGCACAGCTAGTGCTGGCTGTAAGGTGTCATCCTCTACACCCCCAGAATCGGTTGGTGTGTTCCCATACGGAGGTGGCCACATCCCGACGGAGACCAGGCAGGGACCACACACTCACAGCAGAGCTGGGGTGGCAGGAGGGGGCTGTAAAAATCACTTTTCCCTCGCGGGGGCCGATTTCACTCCCATTTGTTTCCGCTAAAGCCACGTGGATGCTGAGCGAGAGGGAGAGCCGCTGCCAGGGTTTCACAGACCTCTTTTCATTTTAATATCCCTCTCCTTACTGAATTAGATGTGAGACTGATTGCTTCGATAATCCTGCTGCAGCCGCTATGGGTTATATATGGATTGCAGCCAAAAGCCGTGCCGATAAATCATTCCTATACACCAGGCTGTTACATTTCCTGAGGATTTTGTGGGCATGTGCTGCTCCCTTTTACATAAGGATCTGCTGGAGTTTATACCAGAATGTGCTGCTTTTCCCCAGGCAAGGATCTGGGTGGGCTGCTGAAGCCAGAGCCCATGGGCTATACTTCCCCTTTTTGAGTTTATTTGCCCCCATTCCAGCTATTTTGGTTTTCCCTTTGGCTGGAAATACGGCCATTCTCCTCAGCCTCCTCGTGTACTTATTAAGGAGAACTGACTGCGTTATCATTAGTGGTTATCCCGTATCCTGCAGGGCTGCGTTCAATAGCAGGATCGCACTTTTGGATTTCTTTCAGGGAAGGTATCATCTGACAGGGCAATTCCTTAAAAACCCTGTGCTCAGCCCCTTGGTACACATGCAAAGGGAAAAAAAACCCTCTGATTTTCCACCCTGGCTGATGTTACAATGGTGCTTGGGTGACTTTTAGCCTGTTTGCAGAGACCAGGGAAGCCTGCTCCAATTAATCAGCTTTGATATGTTTATCCTGGTCAAGCCAATTAACTCCCACCGGCTAGGGCATGCTCTTCTCTCAAGTGTGGTGGAAACTTCATCACTCAATTTAGCTCTAGCCCAGCAAAGTTTAGCACGAACCTTTGGAAATTGAGATGCAGGCGATGCTCTTGTGGAGCAGGATGGGATGCCCAGCTGTGCTGTGGCACTGTCAGGGACTGGTGCCATGGCTGGTGACGCTCCTGGGGTGGCTTCATCCTGGGGCCACCCCAACAAGCTGCCTTTTTTGGTGTGGCCACGGTGCACGGTGAGGGGAGAGGGCACAGCATTCGGGACCGGCTCCGGCTTCTGGGGATGGCTATTTATATTTGCCCGCTGGCGGGGTGCCCAAAGCAAGCCAGGCAAACGGCAACCAGCCTCGAGACGCATCCCCATGGGTTAAGGATGAATCGGGGAGGAGAGAGCGGGAGGGAGCTGCCCCTTTATTTTGATCCATTTGGGATTGCATTAAAACAGGCTGCTGTGCCTGCCATCAGCACCGGAGTGGGGGGGTTTTACAGCCACGATGCCCGAGAAGTGGAGCCCTGGGTTGGCATGGCTGGCAGCTCCTGGCTCTCTTGCCCAGCAAAGCCCCAGCTGGGAGTGGATTCAGCCCCGTGAAATGCGGTGTTTCTGAAATAGTTTGTCCTTGTTGCCGTTCGTCTGCTTATTTATAGCCTTCGCATCCCCTGCGTTTCTCTGCGCCTCGAAGCAGCAAGCGGCGCTGGGTCAGCTTTAGCTCCAGGCTGATCCCGCTCGAGCGCAAAAGCTCCGGTTTATAGAGCTGTGTTGAAAACAGCAATTAGGCCATTGTGAAGCCTCGAGGAAGCGGGGGGACAATTTGATTTCTGTACTTGACCCGTAATTTCTGCTGGGCTGATTCAGAGCGGTTGTGCTGCGGGTGCAGCACGGAAACTTCAATGGAGATGAGTGGAGCTAATTTTAACTGTCCGCCTCATCGAGGTGTGGGAACCAGACAGAAAACTGCCTCAAACCTTGTTCCTGCTTCTGGGCTGTTTGTTTCGGGATTTTTTTTTTTCCTTGCTTCTGCAGCAGCTCATTAACCTAGAAATTAAAAACAGCATCGGTGTCGTGGCAGGGAAGAGCGATGGTTCACAACCAACCATTGAACTGCCCCAACTGCTGCAGGGCACCCGGAATGTGTGAATTACATAATTTTCTCCCCTTTAAAAATTATTATTTGATGATATATGCATACATATTTTTAATTCTTTAAAACAGAATTGTTTTCTCATTTATACCAAGGTTCAGAAACGTAATTTTTGCACAGAAAGCCATAGGGAACCCGTGGTGAGGAAGAAAAATCACTGGCAATGATGGGCTGTGGGAGGAGGCAGTGAGTCGGAGGGGGCTGATCCTGTACCCCACGCTTGGTAAGTCAGTCCCTGTGCCCCTGAACTGCTTCGTTCAGGGGGTGTTTAGCAGAGATGTGCCCGCTCCAACTGTGGGACTGAGCAGAAAAGCAAGGAACTGAGTGATATTTTATGCTGGCGTAGTGAAAGGCCTGATCCTGCCCCAGTAAAATACCTCTTTTGGGGTATTTCTGTAGTGGAAGTGTTGGGGTTGGTATTCCTTGGAGGTGTTTCAATAAAGGGGGTGGAAAGAGCAGCTTGGGAATTGAGGGTGGCGCCTTCCTGAGTCTGCCCTGTGACAGGGTGGGTACATGGCCCCTGTGCCATCCTGCACCACTGCCCCTGGCTTTGCCATCCTCTCTGGGATGAACGAATTAATCTGTAGAGTAATGACCGGCAGGAGGAAATCCTGCTTTCTGGGGGATCCCAGCTGAGCCACCCTGTGTTTGCAGGCACACCTCCCTGTTGCAGCGTGGCCGGGATGAGGCCGTTGGTCGCACCATGCCATCATGCATCCCCAGCAGCTCACCCACCCCGTGGCCCCTCTGCTGTGACGGAGGCTGTAGCTGCCGAGCACCAGGGGCACCACGGGACCCCCCGCCGCTGAGCCCCCACCACCCCGGCATGGCCTCGCTTATCGTGGTGACCGAGTACGACACGACGGGAAGCATGAGCGAGGAGGAGGAGATGAATGTGCCCAGCAGTGAGGGTTTTGGGGACAGCCGTGAGCCGAGGGCGAAGCTGAACCTCTCTGGCCGAAAGCTCTCCCTGCAGGAGCGGTCGCAGCCTGCCCGCTCGCCCGGGAATGGCGATGGCGCCAACGAACGCTTCATCTATCCGTCCCTCCCTTACTCTCCAGTGACGTCCCCACACTCCTCCCCACGGCTGCCGCGGCGGCCGACGGTGGAATCCAACCGTGTGTCCATCACAGGACTGCAGGTGAGGGGGAGTCATTGCTACTCTCACCGTTCTCTTGCCCCCGTCCCCCTGGTTTTCTCTCACCATGGCATTACTCTTTGCTTGGTTTTTCTGGGATAAAACCCAGTGGCGTGTCTGCAGATGTGCGGTGGGAGGAGGTGGGATGAGCTGGTCCATCCTTGTCCATGGGGACAGCCCTCAGGGAGGTGGGACCCAGTGTCTCACCACATTTTATGTCTTTTGTAGATGCCACCAGCTCTCACAGCTGTTTTTTGGGGAAATGGCAGTGTGACATGATTTTCTCCCCCTTAAAAATAATTAAAAAAAAGAGAAAAAAGAGAGACATAGTGAGATCTAAAGAGAAAAGAGCCCTTCCTGCCCCCAGCCTGCCAGCACTGAGAGAAAACAGGCAGAAAGTGGCTGCTTGGCTCATAAGAAATCAAAATACTCGGTGCTGGGTCACCCTGGGTCTCTCTAGGCTGCAGATCCCCACTGCCACCCGCCCACCGTGTGCTCTGGTTCCATGTGAGCGGACAATATTGCCTGCCCGGCCGTTAACATTTGCAATTAGCTGTCTATAAACACAGCGACGTGTGGCCGGGCGGCTGCCGTTTCTGGCTCATGAATCAAAGCTGCCCAGCCCCAAGCAGGGCGTGAGTTCGCAAAGAAAATTTTGCTGGAAATTTGAAAGAGGAGGGTAAACAGGAGTGGTCTTGTGGCTCGTGTTGGACAAACACTCCCCCACCCCACCCTCCGCTTCTCTCCCTACAGGACTGTGTGCAGCTCAACCAGTACAAACTGAAGGATGAGATTGGGAAGGTGAGTATTGGCCGGGTTTGGGGTGGGATGGAGGGATTTGGGGTGGGAAGGTGCCAGACTTACTTTTGCTGTCAAGCCGGTGAGATGCGATTTCAAACTCAACCAGCTCCTTGCTGTGACACTGGTCTCTTCTGAATGGTGCCGATTGAACAGTATATATTTTAAAAATTATTATTAATTTTCCCTATTCTCCCTTCCTCCAACAAAATGGAGTATTTGAACCTTTTCTTTGCTGGCAGTGTGATGCCAGAGCATATACCTTACTACTCCCAGTATTGCCCACCAGCTCCATGATCCCAGTGGGGCCGGCTCTGAGGAGGAGTCTGGACTCAGCTGTGGTGCCATGGGATTTTTTTGGACTGTCCCTAACATGTCCCCCCCATGGCTGTGCTCCTCTCTAGGGCTCCTACGGGGTGGTGAAGCTGGCCTACAATGAGGATGATAACACCTACTATGTGAGTAGTGCATGGCCCCAGAGCCCACAGTGGGGTAGGGGGGATGGGAGCGGATCCCCTCCACTGCCTCCATGTCCACCTCTGCTGCCAGCCCTATTTTATCCTTAATTTGCCCTAAATCCCATGGGTTTTTTTCTGCTCCTGCAGGCAATGAAGGTTCTCTCCAAAAAGAAGCTGATGAGACAGGCGGGCTTTCCCCGTAAGTGGCAAAAAAGGTTTAGGGTTGGGGGGGTTATACCCCCAGTATCAATAAAGGCTGGGGGCTGAAGGGATTGAGAGAGGAGATTCTGAGGAGAAGGACTTGGGGTTACTGGGGGATGAAAAGCTGGGCATGAGCTGACAATGTACACTCGCAGCCCAGAAAGCCAACCACATCCTGGGCTACATCCCCAACAGCGTGGCCAGCAGGGGCAGGGAGGGGATTCTGCCCCTCTGGTCTGCTCTGGAGGGACCCCGCCTGAAGTGCTGCATCCAGCTCTGGGGTCCTCAGCACAGGAAGGACATGGACCTCTTGGAACGGGCCCAGGGGCGGCCACAAAAATGATCAGAGGGCTGAAACACCTCTGCTATGAGAACAGGCTGAGAGAGCTGGGGTTCAGCCTGGAGAAGAAAGGGTTCCGGGGAGATCTTATTGCAGCCTTTCAATACTTAAAGGGAGCTTATAAGAAAGATGGGGACATACTTTTTAACAGGACATGTTGCAATAGGACAAGGGGCAAAGGCTTTAAACTCAAAGAGGGAAGATTTACACTAGATCTAAGGGAAATTTTTTACTATCAGGATGGTGAAACATTGGCCCAGGTTTCCCAGAGAGGTGGTCATTGTCCCATCCCTGGAAATATTCAAGGTCAGGCTGGACTGGGCTCTGAGCAACTTGATCTAGTTGAAGATGTCCCTGCTCATTGCAGGGGTGTTGGACTAGATGACCTTCACACCCAAACTATTCTATGATTCTATGCTTTGGAGACCCTGAGGGCTCATTCCTGACCAGACACCCCATCTTTGCCTTTCCCATAGGCCGCCCACCGCCCCGCGGGGCCAAGTCTGCCTCCGAGGGCTGTGTGCAGCCCAAAGGGCCCATTGAGCAGGTCTACCAAGAGATTGCCATCCTGAAGAAGCTGGACCATCCTAACGTGGTGAAGCTGGTGGAGGTGAGTGCCAACTGGCCATGTGCCATGGCTGTCCCTTCCCAAAACCCACCCCAAGCATGGAGGAGCCTGGATGCTGTGGGGATGGGCTACATATGTGCTTGGGCAGAGGAGAGCAACCACATGGGCTGGAATGGTCATGGCAGGTCCTGCCTATGGCAGACTCATGCTTTCCCAGGTTTAAAAGGGTTTTTATTGCCCACGTCTCAAAAGAGGATTTTTTTCCTTCCCTGCCTGAAAAGGGATATGCAGAAAAATGTTGTTTCCCTGGAGGAACAAGTGCTTAGATGGGTTTTGGGGAGGAACTGGTATTTCTGCTGGTTCTGTGGTGCAGCTGCCCTGCCTTCCACCCACTGACTGTATGAAATGGTCCAAAAATCAAGAGTTAAGGATGTGCAGGCTGGAGTTTATTTGGCTCATGAGTCAGATGATGCTTCCTGTGTGTTTTAAATGTTTGTTTCTTGGAAGTACAACTATAGCTCTGTCTTTTTTTGTTTTTTCTTTTTTTTTTTCCCCAACTCCTGGATAGAAGGTGTGAGATTAGTAGACCATGCTAATGGCGCAGATGGTGCAGCGCTGAGATGGCCACTAAGTGAAAAAAAATCACATTGTTTAATTTGCAAGGCTTTTTGGTGCTGTTTGATTTCCTTTTGGCTTCTTTTGGCAGGTCCTGGATGACCCCAGTGAGGACCACCTCTACATGGGTAAGTGCCCACTGCCCTGTGGCTCTCATGGGGTGTCAGTGGGATGGGAGTTTGCCAGGGCAAAGGGTTACCCTACATTTTGGGCAGCTGCATGTGGGGTTGGGTCCCTCCTCCAGAGTGGGTATGGCCTGGACATGCTGGAGGAGCAAATTCCCTCTAACAGTCGGAGCAAAAGGAATCCAGTCTGGGTTCAGAAAGGAAACAGGAGTGCCTTATAGCACTTTATAGGCCTTATTTTGACATCAGGGCATGCTTTGCCGTGAGAGGTACCAGCATTTATCTTCTCAGCTCTGAAGCCGGGCTGCTAGAAAGCAGCTTTATTTTTTTTAAAAAAAACACAAGGCACATGTTAATTATGCACCGTAGAAATGAGCTCCTTCCCAACCTGTCTTGCAGACTACAGTGGTTTGCTTGATGTAAATACACATGCTTTCGGAGGAGGTGATTCTTTCCTGTCATTTATGTTCAGCCTGTACTAGCAGAGGAGTCTGTGATGCCTTCATGGCCAAGTGCAGAGCTTTGCTCACAGCACGGACTCGGCCTTGTCCTTGCAGGCAAACCAGGGATTTCAGGGTGCTGGGGGGGGTGTTTCGTGATGCTAAAGCTGCAGCATTAAGAAGGCAGTTGGTAGCATCTCCTCAATTGAAGACAGAAGCGTGTAAAATGGTGTGTGCCTTGCATGAGATAGTACCTTTTTTTTAAAAAAAACCAACCCAATATTGTTTTCACAACTTTTGTAATCTAAATAGTTGCTTTTGTGCTGGGACTGTGCTCGCACAAGCTCTGACCTGTAAGTGATCAGTAATCACCTTCTCTTTTGTGTTTCAGTGTTTGAGCTGGTGAAGCAAGGGTGAGTATTGAATTCCAGATTTAAACCTACTAAAGCATCCGCATGATATGGGTTTGCCACCTGAGGTGGGTGTGGAGTGCAGAGACGATGGGGAGGTTCGTGGTGGGTCTCCTATGGGCTTGGGTAGCATCTCCCCAACCCAGTACAGCTCTGTACACCCCCATGTGCACCTCCACTTGGGGCCACGTGCTGTCACTGGCTGGCAGCAAAGACTCTGGGACCTGTTTCAGCACATCTGGATGGGGAATGACCTCTGTTCTCTGTTGCTTTCGCAGCCCCGTGATGGAAATCCCAACCCTGAAACCTCTTAGCGAGGACCAGGCTCGGTTCTACTTCCAGGATCTGATCAAGGGCATTGAATACTGTGAGTGTTTGTGCAAAAAAGGAAATGATTTATTATTTTTATTTTTTTTTAAACACCTGGGGTTGGTGTTCTGCTGGTGTATGGTGCCATTTCCAGTGGCTCATTCTACTGGACAGGGCTTTTGAAGCTAGGGCTGGTGGTGGTTAGCAGAAGGCTTACAGCTGAATGGGGGCTGTGGCTCTTTTGCTTCTGCTGAATTGCTTGTTTTTCCTTTGACTGCAGTGCACTATCAAAAGATAATCCATCGGGATATTAAACCTTCCAACCTCCTTGTGGGGGAAGATGGGCACGTCAAAATTGCTGACTTTGGAGTAAGCAACGAGTTCAAGGGAGCCGATGCCCTCTTAACCAACACAGTGGGCACCCCTGCCTTCATGGCACCAGAGACGCTCTCGGAAACCAGGAAAATCTTCTCTGGAAAGGTATTTAATAGCAATTTAAGGGTTTTTGGACTAATCTTCCTTGCACACACTGTATGCTGCAGATCTAACTATGCTTTCTTCTCTCTGCAGGCTTTGGACGTCTGGGCCATGGGGATCACGCTGTACTGCTTCGTGTTTGGGCAGGTAATGAGAATGATTTTTTTCAGTGCTGTTGATGGACTGGGAGGTGTTGCCATCTGCCTCCCACACTCCAGATACGTGATGGGATTTGCACCCTGAACCCCTATTTGAGTAGTTGGGAATTGTCAAGGAGAGACAGGGATGTGTGGGTGGAAATGGGAAACCTCTGCCAGTCCATGGGATGGGCGCAGACAAAAGGGCCGTGTTTCTTTCTTTTCCCTGGGGAAAAAAATTCTGTGCCTGGCCAAATTTCTTAGGAAAGGATCCGTTGTAGTAATGTGGTCATTTTTAGTCAAATGTTATTTTCTTTATGTTTAAAAGAAGACTTTGATATAATAGGAAACTTTCCGGTATTTCCCTGTAACTGACTCCTTGTTCTCCACCAAATCCTACAAGATCCTGATGCTCAGCTGGCTGCCCCGCTGCCACTTTTTAAAGGAGGTTGTTGCTTTTCTCATTGTTTTTTTTTTTTTTCCTTCATGGTAGTGCCCTTTTATGGATGAAAGGATCCTGAGTTTACACAATAAAATCAAGACCCAAACGTTGGAGTTCCCAGACCAGTAAGTATCCAAAAACCCAACCCTCGGCCCTTATTTTAAAGCTCTTTTGAGCCGTTTCTCAGGCGCTGCCTGGGTGGGCCTGACTCTGGTCCGCTGCGGTTTTGGAACACTGGGGTTTTGAGCTCATGTATTCACCCTCAGCCCTGGAAAACTTCCTTTGCTTTAAACGTGAAGGCAACATCTCGTGATTAGCAGTTGCTGAAGGAGTGATTGAAGTTGCAAAGGGAACAGATTAACCTCTGCAGTTGCTGCCTGTTGTTGGGTTTTAGCCTGGGTAGAATTGGTGTCAGGCTCTCCCAGCCCCACACACCCAGGGTCACAGTTTAGATTGCTCTAAAAGGGTGTATTTTGCTTCTCCGGGGGTATTTGGGAAGGAAGGGCTGTGTGATACCTGAATGCACAACTACCTGGAGCTGCATCCCTGCCAAGGCTGGTGTCCAGCCCCAGTCTGCCTGGGAAGGCCCTGGGGTGAAAGGAGGCAGCATCCACCCCTTTCTCTGTTTCATCTCTGCCCTCTCCTTTCCCCAGGCCAGAAGTTACAGACTTCTTGAAGGATTTGATTACACGGATGCTGGATAAAAATCCCGAATCTAGGATTTCAGTCCAAGAAATCAAGGTACTGACCCAACCCTCTTGTGTTCCTGTGGCTTCACTTCTGTTGGGTTCTCCTTGCTTGGCTTTTTTTTGGGGAGTCAGTTTGATCGCGCCAGGCTAGGTCTTCCCCCTGTGCCCAGGGCCCCTGGGCAGGTAAGTCCCAACTCTTTCCCTTACTCCGGGACCTACTCAGCTTTGGGACCTTTGGTGCCTACAGAAGTGACAGGCAAAAGGAAATCCCCTGAGTACAGTATTTCCTCTGCTACCAGGAAAGTACTGTGCAACAGCCTTTCGCAGGAGATTTCTGGTCCTCCGCCCCTGCAGGAGCCTGGAAGGGGCGAGAAGCTGAGAAAATGGAGACTAAGGTAGGGGGAAAGGATTGCGGGGGAATTGCTGAACCATTTTGTGCTCCTCCTGCAGCCACCCAAGACACCAGGTGTGTGGGCAAGGAGAAAGAGGGGTTTCTGCCTTCTGCTGTGGATTAATTCAGGTCCAAGACTAGAGCTCGGTGGGTTTCCCCATCACTACTGCTCATATATATGGTCTGGAAAAAATCTCTCCTGTCCCTTAGCGCTCTTTCTCATCCATAAGATGAAAGTGAAAGAAGGTCTTTTTCCCTAAAACCCACTGAGATGCCCAGTGCTATAGGTCACCGAGGTTATTGCTTGGTTGCATAGATGGGGCCAGTGCTGACTCCAGATGAGCTGCACTGTGGCATTTTCTGCTCTGGGCTGAGCTGTTCCCAGTGGCACCAGGGTGAGCTGGCGCATCCTTCCCCTGCTCCCTGGTATCTCAGGAGCATGTAGGGGCCATAGCTTGGGTGAGGAGTTGCGTTTGCCAGGCTGGCGGTGTTTGAGTTATGAAAAAGAGGAAATCGTTCCTGACAGGCTGTGTTATTAATTGAAGTTGCACCCTTGGGTCACCAAAAACGGAGCAGAGCTGCTGCCCACGGAGGATGAGAACTGCACCCTCGTTGAGGTGACGGAGGAGGAGGTGGAGAATTCGGTCAAGCACATCCCCAGCCTGGCCACCGTGGTGAGTTCGAGGGAGGCAATGGTCTGTGGGCACACACTGGGGGTCCATGCTGCCTTCTGGGGTGGTCCCAAGCAGCCAGAGGTTGATGCTGAAGGGCAAAAGCATTGGGCAGAATTAGAGCAAAAGACCTCCCCTCGCTTGGAAACAAGTGCTTCAAGATGGAGTCTCAGCATCTTGCTGGAGGCAGCCACACCCCACAGTAGGGGAGATTATTTCAGAGTGGTCCCAAAGGGACTTGTCAGCGGGTTGCCGGTCTCCGTGCTTGAGCTGGCTGCCTAAATATTGCTGTATTTGCTCAGGGCAAAAGAGCATCTGGTCCAGCACCTGCCAGGAGTGAGGGTTTTGGCCAGACACAAGGAGCTCCAGCCCAGCTTTGCCCATCTAGCTGTAGGGACTGTGGGAGCTTCCTGGGATGGAGATTTTATCTGGGCCACAGCGTGCGCCAGCCCCCGCCTGGAGCTATTCTTGGGGAATTCATCTCATCTCTTTTCAACCTCATATTTTTATTCCCTGCAACCCACTGTAGTGGTGAGAACTGCAGCATAACCCTGCCCTGTGTGGAAAGTGAAATACTTTTGGCTTTTGAACCTAACGATTTCTTTGGGTGCCCATAAGCCCCTGTACTAAGAGAAACAGTGCACAACCATTTGCACTTCCCTGGTGTGGCATTATCTGTCTGTACCACACCCAGGCTGTGATGTTTTTGAAGTACAAGTCTCCCTTTGAAGCCCCTTTTCCATCTTGTGGTTGTGCCCATGTCTGCTGCCATTACTGGAGTTCTCTCCTGCTTCCATACCCTGCAGAAGTCTCTTCAGCTGCAGAAAAGGTTAATATGCAAATGTACCTTGCGCTATTCAAGGTGAAAAAAACGGATCTTGCTTTAAGGAAATCACCATTAATGAGGGGTTTTCCCCCCTTTCTTATGTTTGGAGGTGACTTGCTGTGATGTTGGCTCAGCGTTGAAAATCCAGGTGTGTTTAGCACAGTTCAGGGCAAATGAGGTTTTACTGCAACTCCTGCCTCTTAAATAACACACCGCCTCCAGGCAGAGCTTTTATTTTCCCATTTGCATTTGTTACTCAAAATTGCCCTCTGGTGCCTCATCTTTGTGCACCCAACTGTAGGAGATAACGCTCAAGTATGAGATTCACATGGCTTTGACTCTTGCATGAAATGCCTTCCCCTGTGGGACCCCGGCGGTGTGTGTGTTTCAGGTATGCAGGGGCACTCGGTGCAGTGTGGTGAGCAGATAAATAAGGCACAGCGGGACAAGAAGCAATCCCAAATTAATCCAGGTGTTCCCGGAGTGGGATGCATGTGCTGAAGCAGGGTCTGCTGCTGCTCATGGCCTTCTCTGCTCCCACCAGCAAAATAATTTGGGTAGAACCCTGGCACTCGCTCTGTTCTCAGCAGGCTCCTATTGCAGCCAGCGCTGGGGAAATGTGGTTTTCAGTCAAAGCTAGACAAATGGCCAGTTATTCATGGTTTTTGGTAAATGTTAAGGCAAAATTGTGCTGGTTTCTTCCTTCTCCTCTCCCTTTCTAATTAATTCTGCCAGGTAATCACAGGGAAGTGGGAATTTGCAGGTACTGGATACAGTAGTCAGTAAAACCTGCTCCTAGGGGGAGAAAATCTTCCCAGACTTTGCTCTCCTTTTCAGCCTCTCATACCTGGTGTGGCTTGTCTGCGTGTTCAGTTGTTGCACTGTGGGTTTTGGACAAGGATACAGTTCCTTTATTTAGCAGCTGGAGACTTGTACACAGGCTTACTTCTGTGGTCATCTTCTTTTATTTTTTTTTTTTAAAAAAGAGAACTTTGACTTGTTTTCACTGGTTTCCATAACTACCTGAGCATGAGAGTTGGGTGTTCCTGTTGCTCTTGAAAGAAAGTAAACTGGTAGCACCCCTGATGAGCTCCAATTTGGTCTTGCAGATCTTGGTTAAAACGATGATCCGGAAGCGATCCTTTGGGAACCCATTCGAGGGGAGCAGGAGAGATGAGCGGTCATTGTCTGCCCCTGGGAACCTGCTGCCGTAAGTGTCATTGTGGCCCGAAAGGACATTTGCAGCTTGTCTCATGCTCTGGAAAACACTGCAAAGCACAGGAGGAGAATTTGAGGAGCTGGGCTTTGACACCTTTTGTGTGGGGCCACGACTGGGACCTTCACACACCCTCTTTCTGACCCATAACCACTCTGTGGGATGATTTTTGTGATATGGCATATCCTGCCCCTCCGATGGGCTGAAAAACCTCTTTATATGGCACTTCCAGCCTGTTACAGAGGAGCTGGAGGGAGATGACACATGCTCAGGGTCCCAAAGGTCCTGTGGTGGGGAAGGAGGCACATGCTGGTGTCTCATTGTCTGCTTTGCTTTTTTCTGAGTTGCTCAGCAACTGTATTATTTCCTCCTAAAGCAGGAAACAAGGCAGCGAAGATAATCTGAAATGCAACGACTTGCCCAACGTGGGAGAGGAGGAACTTCTTTCGTGAGCATCGACTTTATGGTTCTGTTTAGCAGCTTGGTCCGGGGCGCATTATTAAAGCGTGCAGCTGAGGGTGAGTGACGTTAACAGAGCCTACGCCAAACACAGCATGACATGGCGCTATTTCAGTATAATGCTGGATGTAGAGCTTACACAGCAGCATGTTATAAGACATCTGACTACTTGTCATGAACATTGAACATCTCCGATCGCTTGGACTGCTGACTTCTCGGGGGAGAGGTGCTGGCTGATAGCAGAGAGGTGAGCCATTGTGCTGAGCAGCAACAGTGCTTTGCAAAAAACGACAACAAAAACCAAACCAAAAGGAGAAAAAAAAAAGCAGTCAAACAAAAATGCATTTGGAACTGCTTTTACCTGGTTTTAATGCCAAATAATTTCTGGGGACTAAGGCCAGCGTCCCACGGGTGTTGTTTGCCCATCGTGCAGTCGGTGGGCACACGCAGAAGGGCGAAGCTTTTGCCAAGTGGCAAAACCCAACAGTTAAAAACTACACGGGCGCACTTTGAGAGTTCACGACCTGCCGGAAATGTTGTTGCATCTATTTGTCGTCGTTCTGGTTTGTTTTTAATTGACACCTTTTTAACTGCATGGGAACAAAGCAAAAACCCACCTTTTGAGCTTTTTAAAGAATGCCTGCCTTTGTGAGCCAAGTGGTATTAAACAGCATCTTCAGGGCGTTCAGAAAGTGAGCTTGATTACCTCCTAAGGTAATTAATGCCTTTGCTAAGGTCTTAGTGTGACTAGGACTTGGTAAGTTGAGTATTCAGTGCATGAAAGGAAAAGGTATTTAAGGGCTTAAGTTCAGTCTGAACTATTTTTGCTGCAGACATAGGAGTGAAAGGTGGCGTTGAGCTGAATGTTTTGAACAGCAGAGGAAGCACTAACTACAGTTTGTTTCTATACCTTTTACTTGAGCTAGGTAGATATATTATTAAATATAAAATTCAGGGTAAAATCCTTCACTTCCATGTACATTACATGGTTTACTACAATTAAAAATAATACAACTTATGCTATTTTTTAAGTATAGACTTAGGGCTTGCATAGAATTTAAAATCTTACTGAAATACTTAGATTAGCTAGAAATTTTCAAAGAAACTTTTGTTTTCCAAACTCTTATTTTGGATTTTGGGGCCAATGCTATGTATTTTTCGCAAGTTTGTTACCAGTAATTTGTGAATGCCTGTGGATCAGAGGCTTGTTAGTAAATTAAGTGTATATCTAATTGATGGGTTGTTTCTTATGAAGAGCCCTTTCACCTTCAGTCAGATTACTCTGATTATTTTGTGGTGCTTGTAAAAAATAATAATCTATTGTGTGGTGGGAGAGACTCTGGTGTCCAGACTCACTTTCCCAAGTTCTCTGTGCCCGGACAAAGCTGGAGAAGGGCAGAGTGGGTGAGCTGGAGAAGAGTCAGAGTTTGCTTGGGGAAAGGGGTCACGGTAAGTAGATTTGTTTTGTGGATGGAGCATGGAACAGACAGGGAAAAGGTCTGACCTCTTCTTAGTCTGATGTGGTTGTGTGACCTTGAATGGGGCATTTAACATGATTGTCCCTTTAAAGAGGGGGAGGATTTGAATGTCCCAAGCATGCAAGGGACTCCTACAGCATAATTCTTTACCCTAAGAAGGCACTAAGAGACCCAAGTATTTTGGTTAAGGGTTAGATCTCTGCCTGGTCAGAGGTGCCCTGACTTTAGGAAGTGACTGTCCCCTTGTCTTCCTTGATCTTGGGCACCGCAAGCAGCAGCGTGGCAAGGTCCTTGGCCTCACTGCAGTCAGACCTGGCCCTGTAATTCCTGGTTAGGACAGGTCTTCGTTAAAGCTGGTGCAACATTAGCAAGCGTGTGGGTGCCTACACAAACCGTCCCTTACATCTACTGATCACTTGAAGCAATGCTCCCCCTAAATCACAGTTTATTACCAAAACATTGCGCTGCTGGCCCCTCTCCGAAGCCAGTGACGATGGTTTGTGGTTTAGGAGCAGTACTATGGAGTTTGGAGCCATAAGACACGCACTGTATTCTTCCTGTTTTAGTCCGAGGCTATGCCAAAGCCCTGCAGCTTCAGCTACGGGAAAAACCAAACAGGTAACTTGGGTGCCAGCACTACTGCAGCTGCCTGCTCCCCCTTTCCTAAACAGGACTTTTCACTGCGGGAACGTGTGCGAGTGGGCAGCTGGCTTCTCTAACCTTGTAAATGGACTTGTTCTGCCAAAAAAAAAAGGTGGGGGGGAAGGGAGTGTTAGGGGGGATTTGAGTATTTATAGCTGTTGCATAGTAATGTGTGTGGCATGTTTTGTTCCAGGTGAGGTGTAGAGGTGTTCCGTGCTGCGTATCTAGGGTTTGTGATTTGTCAGGTGCCTAGCGAGACAGTTTACATTTACCCAAACAGGCTTGGCCAGGTGCAACACAGCTTCTAAGGAGAAGCAGCACTACCAATTCCCCCATGCCCAGCCACACAGTTCCTGGGCCTCAGATATTACCATAGATCAGTGTCTTACGGCTAGCAGGGGCTTGGTTTGTAAGGATCCGGAAACTCAGCGCTTCCCTAAGGCGTTCTCCAAAATTATTGTCTCTGAGTGCCAGCTCCAGTAGGGCTGCAGCCAAATGCATGTTTCTGAAAGAAACTCGAGGTAATTTTTATTTTTTTTTTCTTGTTGAGTAGTTCTGTGGAAAGCATAAAAGCTTGGCTGTGTGAGGAAGAGCTATCAAACTGCATGACCTGTTAGAGAAGCTGTACTGTATATATATAAATCTGCTCAGTTCCCTAGCGGCTGTTCCTTAGTAGTAAAGCTAGCTTTTCTCTTATAGTGAGGTAAACATTTTGCTTGTGCCTTGGAACTGGGCTATAGCTTGATTTCCCCAACTCCCTTCCTTTCAAGCAAGCCCAGTGCTGATTGTAGGCTTAATGCTGGGTACTAAGCCTTTTTGGCTCTGAAAGCACACAGGAAAGTGCTAAGGGGAAACCAGGCCTCTTGTCTTGAGTAGGTTTTTTTTTTTGGTGGTCCCCTCTTACCTACCAGGCAGTTGATCTGTTTTTTTTCTAAGGTCCTAAACTATTGCTGATTTTTATACTGTTTGTTTAATGACCGAGGCTTGTGTTTCTTTCCTACCCCTTTATTATGCATTTAACTTTATCAGGTGTATCAAGTTTAAATACTGTGTATTTACCACTTTTAAATTATATTACCCAAGAAGAAAAAAACCTAAGTGTTTTTCCACACAGCTGTTCAAGCGTCTCTGTATAAGTTGAAATAAATGACATGCAACTGAATCAAGAGTTAGTTGATCAAGTGGAACCATTGTTCTGTTTCGACTGGTCTTTATCAAGCTGGGAGAGTTTGCTTGTTGGAAGAGGAGTCTGAAAACAACTTCCTCTGTTACTGAAATCTGCTGCTCTGCCATCATGAGGGATCTTGCACTAGGACAAGACCAGAATGGCTTATGCTTTTTGGCATAATCCAGCTGAGCCATTCACATACACAGACTGGAGTACTGAGTCTTGGAAAGGGACCGTTTGAGTTGGGACACTCAGTTTAGGGCTCAGCAGCAAATAAAGAGGAAAACAAAACGGTCATGCTCTAGCAAACCCACCACACTGCTGGAAGAAGGCAGCAAAGCCCCAGCCAGGATGCTGGAGATACGGAGTAGGTCCTGGAGTTCTGTAACACTAGAGGAAGGTTCAGAGAAAGGGAAGAGCTGGACCTTGCCTATCAGTGTGATCACTAGAGCTGCTCAAGGTCACAGAAAGCTAAAAGCCAACAAATTCACTTAAGTTGTCTAAGCCCATTAAATGCAGCAGCCCAAACACAGGTCTAGGGGCAGCAGTGAAAAGCACAGGAGGTGCGCCAGGGAACAACTGCTCTGTTTTTCTGGGCAGCTGGTACCAGCATTTGGCTAAGGCCATGCTAGACTAATCCACCCCGTCTCTAGCTTTCGAGTCTTTTTCCTTGGATAGGGTTTTAATGCAACAAGGTGGAGCAGAAACTGTAGTTGCAGCTGCATTCTTGCTGAGAGAATCAAGAGGCAAAGTAGAGAGCTGCACTGGCTTTGATAGCTCTCCAGTAACGGTGGTATCTGTGTAAAATCAAGACAGTTCACTGACCCTAATCTTCACAGGTCTTGAGGAAAATAAACAAGCAAAATCTGGCTTGCAGGACTCCAAGGAGGCTGAAAGAATAATATTTTATTATAAAGAAAGTAAATTTTAAAGTAGTACCATAAAAATTGGACAAAACAGAAAAATACTCTGTAACCAGTAAGCCATTTACTACAGCACAATGGAACCAGACACTGCTTTGTCTCAGTTGGTAGCTACTGGAGCTTGGAGACACAATTAAATAGTAGGCACAGGCTCAGCTAAGCATCGCAATCCTTAAGGGCAAGGAAAAGTGATGTGACAGCAACCAAAAGCTGCTCTCCCAAGGTTAGACAACACCTGGCAGAGGCCACATTCACTGTAAGGAAGGATCTGGGCCTGTTACCCTGTGCTCTCTGCTCCAAATGAGCTCAGGGAAAGGAGGACGGTCAAATGATGATGTTGGAGCAGTCCCAGGCTTACCCAGTGCAGAAGCCTGGCATAAAAGCACAATTCTCCCCCTGTGCTTAGTGCAATTAATCTGGAAAGACAGCAGACAGAGAGCAGACCTGGTTCTTCTCTCCGGGGCTGGTTCCAGCCAAGGTAGTGAGCAGCAGTAAAGAAGGTCCCTTTCTCACATTTGTTTCCCCCTTCCTTCCAAAGAGGGGATGGGTCTCATGGCAGGGTCAGAGAAAGGCTCACAGCAGTAGCTGGTGCTGTAGCAGCAGGAGGTCAGGAGTTTGTTCCATAGGTCTCACCAACTCCCTGAAAGGATCAGATTACAGTTCTCTGCCAGAAAACTCTTTTTTTCTCCCCTTCCTCTCACATAAAAACCTCTGCTCAGGCAAGCCACTTGGACCTTATGTTTCCAATACCACAAGGTCTTTTGATTCAGAAATCCACCCTCTGCAGCAACACTTCCCACCAAGCACAAGGCTGAGCTCTACCCTCAGCACCAGTCAAGCAACCCCACTCAATCCTCTGCTGGCCAAACGGATCATTTGGAACCTGAGGGGAAGTGTAGCTGTGGCTATCAGCATACCAGTCTCAGAAAATACCAACCCACTGAATGGGTTTGTTCTTAGTAGCAGGATCCCCCAAAAGCCAAGAGGAAAGGATTTGATGGGGATAAAGCTGCAGTCTGCAGCTCTCAGAAGGCAACGGCCAAGTACTGCAACCCAAAAGAGGTGCAGTGGGAGCATGACAAGTTCTTGAATATACATTTCCCACTCCAAGAGTGGTTGCCCAGGAAACATTGCAATATTTGTTTCTAGCACTCCTCCTTGCAACAGCTTTGAGGTAAAAATTAGCTTCTCTGACAGAGTTTCCTCAGAGCTGTGGTTCAAAATCCCTGTTTGATGTGGCCTTTCTACATCCTGTTTCTGAATCTCTCCAGATTTGGAGGAGGAAGCAATTTCGCCTTCACTCTGCCTTCATTGACACTTACCAGGTCATAATCCTCCACAAACTTGTATTTCTTCTCCCGATAGTAGTATTTCTTCTTCATAAAATAGAGAACCACAATGTCACACAGCACTGTTGCCTAGTGGAGATTGCAAGAGTTTAAGACAATGATCCTCAGAACTGAGCCATGAATCCAGAATTGAGTGCAGGTGCAGACAGTGTCACTTACCACACCCAACAGTGCTAAGCCAGAGCCAATGTTAATCATGGTAGGAATTACATCAAATTTTCCTGCCTAGAAGACAGTTACAAGGGGGAATAAAGGGGAAATATGTTTTTCAGCATCTCCGAAAGCCCTCACCACAAGACCCCCAGGAATTAAGGCACCCTACCTTTCCAAACACTATGATTTCAAAGCGGATGCCATAAGCTTTGACAAGAGTCCGTGATTCAGTGCCATTACTATCTTTGTAGTATTTTGCAAACCTGGAGAAAAGATAGATCAGAGCTTAGCTGGAAGTTTCAAAGATTTTTTTTTTTNTCATGCAACATCCAGGTGTGTGTCCCCAACCTGAGAGGATAGGCTAAACACTGGTACTTCCAGAGCCAAGTGAAGTGCCAAACGATGGAGATACCATGCAGGCAAGCACATTTAAGAGAAACACCTAGAACAGGCGAATTTAAGACAGCCGTTGGCACAAGCCAAATCAGTAAACTTGCGAAGCATATGAAGGGGAGAAAAAGTAGCAGTAGTAGGGGAGCAGAAGGACAGACAGGAAGAAATGCAGCTACACATGAGAGTTAGCACTCCCCAGAGAGAGGCGAGCAGGATGCAGCAGGAGTGCAGGCAGCCACGAGAGGGCAGGGCCGGGAGCAGGCAGCGCGGGAGGCAGCGCAGCTCAGCCTGGCAAGCAAAAGCTGCTCCTTGTCCGGCACAACACGACCCGCAGGCAAAGGGATAAGAACAAATAAGTGAGATCAGACTTACTCCACCACCACATGGTTGACTAAGCCAGGAGGAAGCAGAGAAGAAGGTGGAAGAGAAGAGGAAGGGTTGATAAGGGGCTGCACCACGGTCTGCAATTAGCAAGAGCGCTTCAGAACCCGCACCAGCTGGGCTGCAATATCTTCCAGCTGGTCTCGCCTGACACCCCAAGACTTGCAGGCCTGGCACCTCCCAAACACACACTTGTGCTCTCTGGGTGCCAGCAGCTTCTCAGTGAATTCATTCAAGTTCCACCAAAAGAGCTAAGTGAAAGTTTGCGATTCTAGAAACAAGCATAGCCCTGAACTGTGGTTCCTCACAGGCAAAACTCTTGGGAGGATCTTGGCAAGGTGGCCAATCCAGTTGATTACAGCTCTGAGTCTGGATGTGACCAGCTACCCTGGGCCCTGCGCTGGTGGTTTTGCTGGCCAGAGTGTGTATGTGGTGGTGTACGCCAGAAGGATTCTCCTGGTGCAGATACGGTCTTCAACTGACAGAGCCACTTTCCAAAGGTTAGTTTTTCCCTTGTGCACAGCAGAGGAGATGCTTCAGTCTCCCACCCCGACACCCCAGCCCCATCAAACACTGCCCCACAGCACAGCCTGAAACAGTCAGTTCTCACACTGCCTTGCCACGGAAAGGCTGGCCCAAACGGTTACTCAAATGCTGATGCAAATACGGCTCACACACCCTGACGCCACCAGTGGAGCTCCACTGACTTTCCCTCTCTGCTGTGCCTGCACACAGTGAGGATACCACCTGCTCTACGTTTTACAGCATCAAACTCTCCAAGTTTTACAGCCCCTTTGGAAGTCAAAGGACTAACCCTCAGCTGCCAGAGGAGTGCAGGCAGCCCACAGCACTCCACCAGTGGCAGACTGAGCCGCAGGGACAGCAGTTGCCCCCCGTAGCTACATTACCTGAAGTTGTAGCCAGGTGAGACAGTGTGGGCAGAGTCCTTGTTGTCAAGGCGCCGGAAGGAGTATTTTGGCACACAGTGAGAAGCAGCTCTGTCAAGGTTGCAGTCCCAGTTGATCTGCAGTGCCATGACTCCACCCTGCCAAGCAGAGGAGAGGAGAGGTTGAGCAGTCCAAGTACACAGCCAGCCCAGCACTAGGCTCTCTGCTCAGCAGGACCCTTATTTACTGGTCCGTGTCCCAGTCCAACACTCTTTCCCCCTGCTACAGAAGGACCTTGCACATAACCCCACCCAAACAAGCCAAGGCCAAAGTGTTTGTTAAGTAGATTGACTTCAGTCCCTCTGGCCAGAGCAGCTCTCCATTCTGCAGCTACTCTGTGTCCTGTGGCTCAACGCCACGAGGCACAGGGGGACAACCACCTATCGCTCCTCTTCTACACATCTCCAAGGCCCAAGAGAAGGGTCTGCCAAATACCTCCACAGCCATTTCCTGGAAGTCCTGCCCTGCAGCTTCAACTATTTTTCCTAAACGAAAGATAGGGCAGAAAGGATCTGTCTTGGAGTCATAAATGCAGTTCTTGAGGTAGGTGGAGTTGATACCAGGGAGAATGTTTCGCCTGCAGGGAACAGAGAGAGAGAGTATCTGTTGCGTTTTCTTCCACTCCTTCAGCTCCCCTTCACTGTCCAAGGCACGAGACAGTGCAATTCCCCACATGCTATTTACTTGCTGAAGTTGAACTTGGGGTACCAAATGTTGTTCTTCACCAGAATGGTGAAGTTCTTAGCTTCTTGCAGGAACGCTGGCCTACAAAACAGTAAGAAAAGGAAGTAAGTTTCACTTATATTTTCACAAACAGGACTCTGCAGGGTCATTGGTGATGACTTCTTCAGTGTTTCCCTGTAGTACCCCACAGGGAGAAACATCAGCTGCATGCTGCTAGCCTCCTCTCAGGAGGGCCACCACAGAGTAGGAAGACAGAGTACTCACTTGGGTACGTAAGAGTCATCCTCCACAGGACACCATGCAAAGACTTCACAGGTCTTAATGCTGCTGCTGCTGTTGTAGGGTACGCACTCCCCGGTCTGGATGCCTGGAAAGACACACAGAGATAGTACCAAACAAAAATACAGGGGCAGTATTTTCTGAATCAAATCCTCATCTACGTGAAATGCTGCTTCATAGACTCAAGGTCTTGAGAAAGCCTTCACACCGTTTGCTAGCTCACCAAAGCACACAATCTATCCAGCATCTGCCCAACACAATCTAAGCCCATCTGTTCTCCCCCAACAGAAAAATCTGAGCTCCCTTTTCAGCTCTCTTAGGCGTGAGAGAACAAGGAGACTGAAGTGAAATGCTGCTTCCATCACAGGATGGAAGGCACAGTGCAGAGGTATCTCAACACAGACTGAAAGGAGCTCTTGCAGCTGGCTTCTTACCACTGCTGTGGGTGCTGACATATCCTGGAACACAGTTGCTCTTCCCCTTGCACACTGTTTTATCATCTGGAAGCTGCAGAGGAACAATAATTACACTACACTCTAAAAACTCTCTCCCCCGCACACCCACCCACACCAGGCAGGATTGATGCAGATCCTACACCTACCTCTGGGCAGTGGCCTTGGCGCTGATTTGGTGTGAGTATCACATTGGTCATGACAAACACAGCTTTTTCTCCCTGAAGAGGCAAAACAAGAAAGAAATTTAAGAGTGACAGTCTGCAAAGAACATCCAAGGCACTGCCCCAAATGTCTTAGTTGCCCCACAGAGCGGACTTGCTTTGGACAGTGCTGGTGTAGCACTAAAGGAGCAGATTCCCCTACGTCCCACATTCCACAAGGCATCGCCTGATGCCGCTGCCTTTGGGAGGAGGAAGGGCTGTGGGACTAGCAACCCCTTCTGTCCTCCCATTTGGCCCAAATTTCCTCATTCACATTATGAAAACAGACATCACACAGCTCCTCAGGGGAGTTGCAAGGCAGGAGCAGAAATAAAGCTCCAGCTGCAAGTCTTGAGTATAACTCCTACTGGCTGGGTTGGTTGGGTTTTTTTTTTTTGCAACATACGTAACAGAAATTTGACCGGTCCTGGTTAGTTTCTCCAGGGTCCATGACTTCCATTATTTTCAGGTCTGTACAATTCGAGATCAGTTGTTTGCTTCTGCTCCACTGATATGCAAATATGATCACTAAGACAGATTCTGGCTAAATTTGTAACTTTTTTTCTGTGTCATGTCTCATGCAGACAGAGCGACCCACAACTAGCAGCTTGATCATGCCTGCTGACCCTGAAGGCCAGCATGTCTTGCCCACACATGGCAGATTCCCACAGATCCACAGTCAATCAGTAACTACTGCAATACCTCCTGTTCAAGTGACTTGCAGGCTTTTCCTGGGGTTTCTGCCAACAGGTTGAGTTGTTTGCTTTAGAAAGCAGTAAAAAAGCCGACACGTGGTTATTATTGCAACTTTTTCCTGAAGCCTGTAAAATCCTCCCCTCCTATACAAACACACACAGAGACACACTTTGCTGGAAACAAGCTTCTCCGGGGCTAGTGGTGCAGGTGCTTGGCATGATCCACAATGCAGCAAAGCTGCTTCATTCTCTCATATCAAAGCCATGCTGGAACCAGACCTGCTCCAGACATCCATGGGCTTTGGCAGAGCAGCAGCTATTTGTTAGAAAACCTGCATGTGGAAGTGATGGGTACCTGAGGGGGGATGACGTAGTCAGCCACGTCCCAGATCCTGGCTCCCAAGATGGATGTGTTTGTCAGTGTTATTCCTTTCACCTTTGTGGTTACGGAACTGACCACAGAGTCTGTTTCCTGGTAGCCCTTCTCCCACAGAAACACCCAGCTGCAAGAGAAAAATTGCGAGAAAGAAACAACAGAAATCAGATAAGCACCATAAACCAGCACAGGTGATGGGAATTTCCCCCCTTTTTCATGTGTCATCTGAAAGGACAGGTCCAGTTTCATAGCGTTTCCCTACAAAAGGGTTACAGGACAAGCAATCGCCCATACGAGGGGACCTATTCTACCTGTAGCTGCCTCCAAGCAGCCCTTACAACCCCAGCTGGGCTGTCCCACCACCCGACTGTCACCTTTCTGCATTAGCACCCACGACCGCAGCCGACGTGTCCGATCTCCCCTCAGCGGTCGCCTCCCGCCACCACCTCCCTGACAGAAAACGAGGTCCCCAACAGCCACCTCCCCATGAGGGAGGCGGCCCGCTCCGGCCCCTCAGCCTCCCACTCCCCAGGGCCTCCTCGGCGAGGAGCTGCCCCTTCCTCCCTCACGGCAGCCGTCCCGGCGGAGCTGCCCGCTTTCCCCCCAGAGCGCAGCCCGGCGGGGAAGGGCACGCAGGGCGGCAGCCCCGCCGGGCCCACCCGCCCGCTCACCCCCCCGCTCACCCGATCACGTAGGCGAGAATGGCGAGCTGCACCGCTCGGTTCATGAGCCCCACTTTGCGGCTCCGGATCAGCACGATGCGGGGGGTGTCGTACTCGAAGAGAAAGCTGTGTAAAGCCCCGCACGACACCATGGCGGCCTGGCAGAGGGGCAGAGATGGAGACCCACAGGCCGGGTAGCCCAGCAGAGTCACAGCGCCCCAAGCAGCGGGAAGAGCGTTCCCGCAGCCCTAGGGCTTGTACCGACTCGGGCTCTTGATTGCGGGCCCTCCCTCGCCAGCTGCGGGCCGCCTGCCAGCTACCGGGCCTGCCCGCGGCCGAGGAGGAGGCGGCGGCAATGACCGGCCGCAGGCGCAGCCTCCCCACTCCGGGCTGTTTTCGGCAGGGAAAAGGGGTTTACGGCCGCCCTGAGCCGTCCTTAGCGGGGCCAGAGGAAGCCACGACGATGCTCTGAGGGATGGAACACCCCTGTTATGAGGTCAGGCTAAGAGCTGGGGTTGTTCAGCCTGGAGAAAAGAAGGCTCCAGGGAGACTTCATGGCCCCATCCAGTCCCTAAAGGGGCTACATGAGAGAGGGGGAGGGGAGTCTTGATCAGGGAGTGGAGCGATAGGATAAGGGGGGATGGTTTTAAACTGAAAAAGGGATAGATTTAGATTAGATATTAGGAAGACATTCGTTACTGTGAGGGTGGTGAGACACTGGCCCGAGTTTTTCAGAGAAGCTGTGGATGCCTCATCCCTGGAGGGATTCAAGGCCAGGTTAGATGGAGCTTGGAGCAACCTGGTCTGGTGGGCTGTGTCCCTGGCCAGGGCAAGGGGTGGAACTTAATGATCTTTAAGGTCCTTTCCAACCTGAACCATTCTATGATTCTAAGACTGTCACCCTCCCATTCACAGTGAGCAAATCCTTTATTTTTCACAGTCTAAAATGAATACTCAGTGTAGTTCTTTCCAAAAGGAGAGTCGGTTCATATGTCAGAACAGGAATGCATTAATGACAACTGTAATATTTTCTCACTCTAGATATATAAGATGCTGCAATATTAATACAATGCTGCAATGTTAATACAATTAATGCATATTACAACTAAAGATACAAATACAGCTGGCATCATCTGCAAGCAATGTATCTGAAAATATAGGAGGGAAAATGAAATGGCAAACTGCTGGGTTAGCTCAGAAAGAGCAAAGCTTAGTTGAAAGGAGCATAGACTATAGACATTACAATCCTTCTCACCTTGTTTCTACAAAAATAGAACATGTCCAAGTATAACAAAAAAAAAAAAAAGAAAGAACTGAAAAGGTGGTGGAGCACAGGTTAATCTACCCTGAATTTGCTGCTGCTCAGCGCCACTCTGGCCTTATACATCACAGCACAAAGCCCCTCGCGCTGTGCCCGGTTCAGTACGAGGAGGTGTAGAAGGCAAGGCCTGTTTGAAGCCAAGGGCAAACAGGAGGCCAAAGTCCTACATTAAACAATTTCAATGAGTAAGAATGAAATGCCCAAAAATATTACACAAAGATAGTAAAAGTACTTTTCCTGAGTTCAAACTAGAAGGAGTAATACAAAGAGAACAGCTGGGCTTTTCAGAAAATGCTTTGTCTCTGCCAATGAAATAATCTAAAATGGGCCTGTCTAATCTGGACAGACTACGAAGCCTTCAACAGTGAGTTATGAAACTACTCCATGCTCTGTTGATCCAGGGCTGCAGCAAGGGGGTTAGGCTAGGGGGGAGGGAAATGCTCAGGACCATGTTTTCAAGTGATATCTCTTCTGGACTACCTTCTTTCAAGGGGTCATGCTTTGAGATGACTCTTGGCTCCATCTTATTTTCAAGGTGCTGATCATCTCCTAACTCAGCTGTGATTCTGATATGTACCAGTGCAAAGGCAGGAGGGCCCAGAACCTCCCACTAAAACCGTACCCCTAAGAATTCACCCCAGATCCTACATTTCCATACCACATGGGGTGACTCACAGAATAAAGCAGAGGCAGAAGCCAGCACTTCAGTTCAAGGTGTTTGTTCCTCTATGCTAAGCAGCAGGCTATTGTACCTCTCCAAATACAATATCCAAGAATTCAGCTGTACTACAGAAGATTTTGGGAAGCCACATACAGAAAACAAAGGTTAAACATCCAAGGTGAGTCACAGTGTGATCTAGAGTTGTGCTACACCCTCATCTATCTTAAAACCAGTATAGTTGTTGACCTCTTTGGGATAAGCATGTCTAATTTTCCACCTGCAGCAGCTTGGGATGACAGCTCTGTCTTCCAGATCAAAACAACCAAAGCGCCAGTGAATGTACTGCTTGTAAGCAAGGTGACGCAGCTGTTTGTTGCTGTTGCCATCTGCCAGGTTCAGAAAGGGATCTTTGTAGAGAAGGGCTTTCTGCAGGGTGTGATGGGACAGCACCAGCTGCTGAAACCAATGGGAGGTTGTGATGCACTGCCCTTTTTTCCTTCGGCAGCAGAGCTGCTCATGATACTTCTGCGTTGGCTGGCATTTGCCACAGCAGCACCATTTTTGCCAGTCTGAGGAAGAGGCCTCTTGTCTGAGAGGTTTCCCCAGCTGGTGTTCTTCATTGTCATCGTTCTCGTTGGATTCAGTGGTGCACATCGGCTCAGATCCTTCATTATCGTGGTTTATGTTGGACTCACTAGTGCAGAAGCTGCTGGCATCACAGAATTTCACAGAGTGGCTCTGCAACAACAATTCCCAACATAAATTAAAGAAAACAGCATTTGCTGCTTCATCCAACTGCAGAGAGAATTTGCAACAGTCATCCTCACCATTGGCTTTTTCATTTGACACAGCACGATAGGGATAATGATGATAGATCAGCAGATCTGGAGGAGGATTGTCTTTCTGTGTTGCCAACGCCCACCCTAGCGAAATCGAATTGACACCTCGCAAGTTGTTTCAACACCAACGCACTCCCGCTGGCACATACCCACCACAGGAAAGCAACAATTTTCAGATGTCTGTAGAAAATAGATCCTCTGGACCTATTAACTTGAAGCGGACAACAAGGATCTAGTTTTAGCCCCTCAGAACCTAATCTGGAAATATGGGGGGTTGGAGGTGACAGAAACGCAAATCAGTTTGGAATGTCAGTCCTCAGTTCTCTGTTCTGAAGGGAGGATTCCAAAAGTTGTCTTTACCTGAACAATGCTGCCTTGAGTATGCTGCAAGCTTGTTTTCAGAGGCTTCTTTATCAAGGTAATATGTGGCTCATCAACATAGGACACATACATCACCTGTGCAGCAGAAGAAATAAGCATTGTCAGCTGGAGTAGTTACTTGGAGAACTGGGGACAAACACAGCATGGATCTGACCTCAGGGAGTGGAATATCTACTCCAATAACAAACCCACGCAACTGCACGTTGCAAGGGCCCATATTTCCAATATCTGGGATAGCAAGGATATGGGGAGCTGCGGGGCCAGAGGGGACAGGAAGAGATTCTATGACATTAAGTGTAGGAGTGTGGTTGTGCAGGGCCTTTAGGTAAGATAGCTGTAGATAAATAGCCATTTACATCTTGAAAAACAGGAAGAGGCAACTGAAGTTGGCAGGGAAGAGTCTTTGAGCACTGAGCAATGCCCTCTTCACAGAAACCCTTTCCTGACGTCCTTCTGCTACATTGAAGGGTCACTATTCCCTGTGGGTTTCCCTGATAGAGCTGCTGTGACTCTGCTGTGCCATGGTTGCATGTAGAGCCTGCTGCACTCATGCAGTGCATGCTGTGCATGGAACCGTCCTGCATCAGCTGCATTTTTGTATCCATAGAGCAGTTATTTACATTCTTTACCTGTGTTGGATTCAGCACAGTCTCATACTTTTTCCTCCTGTAAATTATGTAGAATGATGATTTGCCCCATCTGAAGTAACTAACGACACAAATAAGTATTTCAATGACACTCACAACCTGCACATGAAAAAGAAGCAAGTAGTGATTTCACTTTATGAATGAGAGTGTATCTTCAGAACTGGTTGTATTGATATAAAAAGTAAGTCTCTCACCAAAGCGAAATAGGAGAGCATGGATCCAGTGTTTTTAATTAGTTGAATGATGTTAAATCTTCTACCCTTAAAGAAAACAGAAAAGAATAACTAAGAAGCAAGACCTGTTACCATTCACTCACTTAATGGCTTTTCTCTTCACAAAGTATCTCTGTCTCTTTACAATTCAATCAACCCTAAAATTTCACAGACTATCTCAGACACTTTGCAGGGGAGAATGAACAACTTGAGAGGGAAACAGTGGTGACACATGGGGTTCATGACAATATCATCATGTCATGGTGCTACCTGTTACTCAGTCTTAAACAACGTTCTGCCTCTTTCCCATCCCTGCCATTTCATCCTCAGCTTTGCTCTCCTGTGCTGCTCAGTTCCATTTAGATTTACTCATCTGACATCTGTCCCAGACTGGAAGGTCTGGGAAGGAATCTCAGAGGTGATTCTGCTGCTCTACTCTGCGCTTGTGAGACCCCACCTGGACTACTGTGTCCAGCTCTGGAGACCTCAACATAGAAAGGACATGGACCTGTTGGAACGGGTCCAGTGGAGGGCCACAAAGATGACCAGAGGGATGAAGCACCTCTCCTATGAAGGCAGGCTGAGAGAGCTGGGGTTGTTCAGCCTAGAGAAGAGAAGGCTCCAGGGAGACCTTATAGCAGCTTTCCAATGTCTGAAGGGAGCCTACTGGAGAGCTGGGGAGGGACTCTGTCAGGAAGTGTAATGACATGACAAGGGGTAATGGTTTTAAATTGAAAGAGGGGAGATTTAGATTAGATACTAGAAAGAAATTCCAGTGGTGAGGCACTGGAACAGGCTGTCCAGAGAAGCTGGGGATGCCCCATCCCTGGAAGTGTTTAAGGCCAGGCTGGATGGGGCTTTGAGCAACCTGCTCTGGTGGGCGGTGTCCCTGCCCATGGCAGCGTGGTTGGAACTTGATCATCTTTAAGGTCCCTTCCAACTCTAACCATTCTAGGATTCTATGACTGATGGACAGGAGAGAGGTGAGGGGTATATGGCAGAAGCGGGACTAAGGAAATAGCAAGCTTTCTTCTCCCTCCACAAGGAAAAAAAATTGTATTTACTGTGCCAGAGACAAGGACATCAAACCGTATTCCATAGAATTTGAAAAGGGTTCTCTTCTCCTCCTCATATGGTAGCTTGTAGTACCTTGCATGTCTGAAAAAAAGTAAATGAAGATCTGTGCAGCTTCCCTGGGTAATATAAGGCCACGAGGCTGCAGAACACAAAAAGAGGTGTAGTTTCTTTTCCTTTCTTCCTCCAGCCCTTTCAGGCTTCTGAAATGAAGGTGCTGAGGCCAGCTTGATGAACAGCATTTTGCCCAGCATCTGACCTGGCAGCATAAACTACTACTATATAAATATACCTATATCTATCTATCTAGATATATATCTCTCTATATAAGTATATATATATATAAAAAAAGTTATACAATACATATATAGAGATTTAGACAAATTAAAAATCCAACTAATGTTCAACAAGTGTTTTGCAGTCTCAATTCAAATTGGAACCTGAAGCTGCAGAAAGTTCAATCACAGGTAAAGCAGGTAGTAAACCCCCGTAAGGCTATTCAAGGAGCTGGCAATGACCAGAGTGCCCATGCTCTGAAGGCTTTAGTATCGTGTTATCCAAGACCAACCCTGAACTTCTGAGCACACTTCAGCATGCTGCATGTCAGCTAGTTTCCTTTTGTCAGTCAGTAGAGTTGGAAGAATCATGTGGGCCTTAACTAAATTCCAGTTTCTTACTTTATCAAGAACACAACCCTCCTGATGCACAGCTCACATCAGCTTGTGGATCAATAAGCAGTCACAAACCATGGAACAAAGAGGTCTTTTTAAATCTGATAAAGAAAAGTTGGCAATACAGACAAAATCATTACATTAAACGGCAAGGCTTTCTAAAACACTTTCTAAATGGTACTAATATCCAACCTCTGATAACAACACCCATATGTCTTCTGCCTCAGACATGCTGTCAGGGCTTAAAGTGCTGTACTGTTCTTGACTGGTTTACTTGAGTGATCTCCAAGTCCTGGTTTTCCATTTAGATAAATAAGTCGAAGGGGAAGTTACCTAGCTGAAGGGACAGGTCAGTTCCAGAGGGAGCAGATACTCACAGATGACTCTGTCATTGCTAATCAAAATTTGCTGCCTGTTCAAGCACCAAGAGTAAATTTTTTAAGGTTATATGTTTGGTGTAAATCTCCGGGTACCCATTCAGATGACAGACACATCTAAAGAAAAATACATTTTCCTCCTTTCCTTGCTCTTTGCTTTCGGTCCCTGCAGCTCTGCTTTGCCATATTGATGCTAACAAATCAGCACAGAGCAAGCTTTTACTTGATTCCACTCTCCTGCACATCCTACTGCAAGCTAAGTTTGGTAGACTTTCAGAATGCTTTTAGTCAGAGTTCCCTAGATCACGCGATTATTTGCGACCCATTTACAGCAATCTGATGTGTATAATCTGAAGGCAGTGAGTCACTCAGAAAAACCACACTGTAACGTGCTCTGCTTTTTCCTTGCTTGCACAGACATGGAAATGCCTTTTGTCCTGTGCTGATTGGTTCCAGAGTCTGTGGCCAAGACATGTTTTATGGGCCTGCTCTTAGCCTCTGAAGCCTACAGGTCACTTAGGTTTTATTTGAAAGTTTTCCTAACTCTTTCCAGGATCAGAGGTTTTCTCTAGCCCTCAGGGCAGAGGTTATTACACATCTGCTCTTGATGGCATAGAAGCCTTCTCTGTAACAGCTTTGTGCTCAGAGCTGACCTGTTAAGAGCTTTCAACACTGACTGAAGCTTTGCTCCCTAGCACCTCAAGTAGTTCTTTTCTTTTGGAAGGCTAAAGCCTGTTTCCATGTAAGTCTATCACAAAATTTCCTTTTGAACTGAGATGAAATCAATAGGGCTCCATGCAGGCAGAGGTTATAAGCTGCCCAAAGTAGCTTTCCTGACTTCTAGATCAGCTAGACTGCAGGAGAAGCAACATTCTGTACATGCCCTGTTTCTGATGCTCTTCTATGAAATTTTCTCTTGGTAGTGATCTTTGTTTAGCTTTAGGACACTGGGCTGGAAGGACTTATGGTATGATAATATTTTACATTCTTATGATACATCGCTGATTCCCAAAATTTTTTCAATATATTAAACGCAGGATTTAGCTCTCCCTGGCTTGACTTCTACTGAAATCAGCAGCTATGTTTTTACAAGTTGGCACTCAGTAGCTCAACAGCACGGCAGGGTTTGTGCATGCTCCTTGTCAAACCTTCCATGCTTGTTTTAAAGGGTATTAAGCTCAATCTATTTACTGCTCTTCAACTTTCACCGCCTTTGCTTTTTAAACTGCTGCACTGAACTACTCTGTTTCTCTCTTTTCATTTTGGAGACATTAGAGAATGACATTTCTTTGTCAATAAATCTCTTGATTAACAGACACAGAGTTAGGTCACCAGGATGTGGTGTGGCATCATGCACAATCTCCCAGCAGCCTATATTCTCAGACCAGACTCACTTCCTGCAGCAAAATAATGCTTCCTACAGCTGAACTGCAGCAAAATAATCTTGCTACAAACTGGCTTTTTAATACTTAAAAAGATGATAAATTTTGAGCAAACCCATTCTTGGCATTTTGACCCCAGCTGGTAAGCTGACACTAAACAGCCTCAAAACTACTCCACTGTCTTCTTCCAAAAGCCAACTGCTTTGCCTATTAAAATCTATTCAACAGGAAGGTTGCTGGCTTCAGCCTCATAGCACTGTCTTGCTTTTTCCTTGTGATCTCCTCCAGCTCCCATCTGTGGTTGGCAGGTCAAGGGCAACACCTACTTGTTCCTTCTTTGCACAGCTCCAGCACAATGCAGCTTGGAACACACTGGCAGCTCCTATACAGTTAGCATCACAAATACATGAAAACCCACAATGCAATAATAATCACGCCATGAGTCAAAATAGAGTGTCGTTACACAAGAGTTTTGATGTAGATCTGAGGGACATCTTTAGTTTTAAACATGCTGATAAGCATTTGATAAATGCTCTGTGTAACTACTTGGAACTGGAGTCGCGTCAGGATTTTTTTTGTCAAAACTTCTCATAAATCTGCTATATGCATGCAGAACCAAAAGCTCTAATTTGCTTTTGAATAAATCTTGATTCAGTGAACTGTGGGGTTACCCAGATGGAATTAAAACACTTTGTTATTTTATTTGCGTTAATTGCCTTGGGAAACTCACAAGTTTAGGTAGTGTTGTCAAGTCTCAACTGCCATATGGTGGAATCTGCCCAAACTATTCTCTGTTAGCTCCCAGAATACTTGTTGGAAAATTCTAGGCCTTTTGACACAGAAATAAAATCTCCTGCAATACAAACGTGCTCATTTGGAAGACAACCATGATGATACATCTATACAACTGCAGTAGCTGCAGGTTACGGACATAACTACCAGAGTGAAGAAGTAGAATCAAACGACTTATCATTCCAAGTCATCATTCCCCACACCTTATCACATCTTTGCTTCAACTCAGGAAACATGTTACTTGATTCATGTAACATTTTTTACCTGATGTAGAATCCAGGCATTGCTTTTTTGTCATCGAGGCGCTGGAAACCATACTTTGGACTGCAGTCGTAAAACCAGCTGTCCAAGTTACAGTCCCATTTAATCTGAATGGCAATGATTCCTCCCTAGAAACAGACACAGTAAGCTTAAGGCATGGACAGATCTCTATAGACACGCTAACTCATAAGCAACATTTGCCAATCAAGCAGTTTTGTCTGGAAATGACTTAGTTACATGATCTAGAAAGCTATTGTTCATTCAGGCCTTTCCTATCTTTTGTCTATTTCCCTTCATCTTAGTAGTGCCAGTGTGGATGTAGCTGTTACAGTCGTTTTGTTGCTTTAAACTACTTCAATGCCTAAACCAAAAGCCTGAGTGCAAGCCTTAGTTTTGTAGGCATCCAGACCAAATGCTTCATCTTGAATGCGCTGTGCCAGGCTAAAAATCAGTAAGTGTGGCTCAGCTGATGACTCTGGGCAGGAGGACACTTTTTCTCTCCTTCTATTCTACCCATCTGTTAATATTGACCTTCTAGAGGTATGGCTGGATACTGTCTGAAGGACATTTGGCTCAATATCCTAAGGAACAGAGTGAAAATGTAATGGCAAAAACAAGTGCTTTTTGACTCTGTGCCTTCTCACACAATTACTTTCTAAACCTAGAACATTCCATTATATGGCAGACAGCAAAACATGCAGGAAGAGAGAATCAAGAAAATGTTTTAACACCAGGCATGAGAAAAAAAGTGATACCACAGACCTTTACTGCCATCTCAGAAAAATTCTGATTTGCTTCTTTAATGATGAATCCCAGACGGAATATTGGACAGAACGGGGAAGTTGCCTTGTTGTATATGCAGGAAGTATTAAAATTTATTGGAGTATTTAGTCTGTGAAGAACACATACAATTATTTACATTTAAAAACAAGCTGGAGCAGATATAGGTAAGGGACTTCACACTTACTAGAACCTGTATTAAATGTACTCGGTTTGTAAGTACAAGCTTTTGGCTTTGTAGCTACCAGATCTATATATCCCTAACTGTGATCTGGGAATCAAGATGAATTCTTCACTCTTTGGATATTACAAAATTTTACCTGGGTAAACTAAACACATTCATCTTATCATTTGAATCACACCCCTGCTGTCCTATATTTTAGTAATTTTACCCTAACATAACCCAGTATATCTGAATGAGCAATTCTGTTGTCCAGTGCCTGAGAGAAATAAAGTTATGCTGGGAGGCTCTGTGCCCAAGCTCCCCTTATTTTTCCTAGTTCTTGAAGGATTCGTAGGGCTGAAGAATTAAATAAACCTGGTTTCTGTCACTCAGGCAGATACAGCCCTGAATGCATAGGCTTTTTGAGTAAAGAAGGTGCCAATTTATACAATAATTTTTTTCAGAGCACAACTACTTCAGAAAGCATTGAGGAATGTTTGCACTTACACGGTAAAATTAAATTTTGGGAAGATAATGTTGTTCTTTATTAGCACAGTGAAGTTTTCAGCACCACTCAGAACAGCAGGCCTAAAAAAAGAAACATCAAATTAACTAACTTCTTTTACTTAAATACATCAGTTAATGTTATGCTACTTTACTATTACCTGGAAAGCTGTCAGTAGGAGGAATATGTTGCTAAGAATAACAGACTGAAATGCAGGGAGTGAAGTGGCTCAGGGCTTCAAGAAAGAGATAGGTGGTTTTCTTAGTTGAAGGTATAAATTGTTCTGTCTCTGTTGCATTTGTGTGGGGCAAGCCTAACTGGGGTCTCTACCACAACTTAAATATGGTCTCAGGAGAGTTCTCGTATAAATCTTGCTATAGAATAGTAGTAAGAAATTTCACAGCTGATGATTTCTGCACAATGAATTGGCAGTTTTATTGCTGGTCCTCAAAGACAGGTGGCCATTTTATAAGAATGAACCATGTGCTTGATCCTAGAGGACATCTCCGGAAGTCAGGAAATCAGGCTGGAAGGAATTTTCCCACAAGTGGCCAGATGCATAACCTTGGTCTAGACTGTGCGAGACAACTTCTGCTACGCTCTAGGACGTGCCAGGGCTACAGGAAAGTAAGAGACACAATTTCTGGCATTGCTTCTCTAGCACAGGGACTATGCTGAACTAGAATATTGGCATAGCTCCATTTTAAGAGCGAGCCAGGAATGTTTAATTTCCGTCAAGACAGCCATTCCAAGGGGGAAACCCAGTCTGTGCAGCAGTCATCATCCACATAAAGGACAGTGCTTCTAAGGAGGGAATATTTTTCCTATCATTATATTTTGAGCAACGCCTTTGTATCAGAGATCTGTGATGACAAGAAACGCATTAGCTGGATGACATATGGCTTCCATGAGGGACTTCTCGTGAGGGTCTTCTAAACCAAGTCACTGGGAAGCATCTAGAATCTGATCCAAAGCTCTTCTGAAAAACATGTTGTCAACAAACACCTGTCCTTCAGCCAGCTAATCTGACAACTGTGCCCTGCCTTAGGGCACAAATGAACAATCAAAAATAAAAGAACCTTCTTGCCAACATGCAGTGCCTTTGTTCAGCTCCTGCCATAACTAACAGGAAGGAAAAGGAGGCCCTCCTGCATAGTTCATGAAACTTACATTTCAAAGGAATTTGGAAAATAAAGACAATCATGGGTGTAACCAAAGCCCAACATTTCTCCCTCTGTATCTCAACCAGATGGCAAAGCTTCCTGGGCTCTGGCCTTGGTCTTATGTATCATTCTGGTAGAAAATAAACATTCAGCATTGCTTTTTTGTGATTCCTTGTTTTTAGTTTGCCAATGGAACTTGTGAAGGAACTTTACACATCAGAGGTTTGGGTCAGACCTCTCATCCATTATATTTGGTCCCCCGTAGTAACCGCTTACTGGCACTTTAGAGGAAGGTTAAGAAACAAGACAGAATGTGTCAACTGTGTGATGTAATTAAAAGCAAAATTCCCTCTGCAACATACGCAGCAGTGAGCCTACGCAGTGTGGCATTTAAAAATGACTGGCAGTCACTGAAACTTTATAAAAAAACCCTAGGAGTTCATTAACTCAGGAAGCTCATGCATATCTTTCCCGGATGCTGTATGAACAATTGCAGCCTTCCTGTTATTGGACAAAGCCTTTTTCAGATCACAACTCTGTCCACAGGAGAAGAGAATGGAAATTCCTTTAAAGAGCTGAAAAAAACTCAGCAGAAGGAGCTGTAGGAGGCATTGTGGATTCTGGAGGGGACCTGGCAGTGGAAAAACTGCTCGGTCTCTGCAGAAAACCCCAAATTAGGGAAAAGATGGGATATATACATAGAATAGTGCTTGTATCTTCTAAAAGCAATGAGTTAATAAAAGTGATAATTGACTAAGTTTCTTACACATATATTCCAAAGCTGGTTGAGAGGAGCCAAAATTGATTATCATTTGCTCTCTGAGAGTACAATTTCCATCATTTCAGTTGAAAACAAATCTTTTACAAAATTTTGTCATGCTTTGGCTGATACAGAATAGAAACAGAACATTTTCATCCTGTAACACTGTACAGTCACAGGGTTACAAAAAAAGATGGCCACAAGGCCCCTCCATCCTACTTGCTAGATCACAGCAGCATTGTTCCATGGAGTCTTCTTCCTAGAGCTTTCTTCAGCTCACTATTACAGATTGTCAGCACTAAGGTTTTCATCATCTACGTAGAGAGGATGGAAAGACTGTTTTTCAGTCTGAGGTAGATGCCCAAACACTATCCTGCAACAAAATGTACAGACAACCAATCTAACCCTATTGTTCTGGGAGGTGGAAGCAACCTCACTGTGATAAATGAGCCCACAAAGAACTTCCATAGTGTCGAGCCCCAAGCCTTGCAGAAGAAAACCCCAAGTTAGGAAACCTTTTATTTCTGTCACTGATTAAGCCTATCTTACATTGATGCATTTTCCTTGACATTTGAATTAATGAGCCAAACGCCTCTAGTGAATTCAAGATGAGCCTGTGACATCTGAAACTGTTTTCATGGCAGCTGCATGATGATATAAACTGTAGGCTATGACTTCACTGCAGAATCATACAGCAGGACAGATTGTTAGAAGTTATTTAGATATTATAATGAGTGTTAACAGTATGGCTATAAAGGAAATACGTGTTTTAGATACAGCAGATTTATATGTGCATAGGCAAAGGGATTATCCTAAAATTTCATGACTTTGTCAAAGTAAGTCCTTCTTTAGAGATTAAAACATGCAGATATCTCTTTCACTTACTCAGGAGGATTTTCCATGGATTGCACAGGGCACCATGCATTGACCTCGCAGGTTTTAGAAGTTACATTATAATCCACGCATCTTCCTGTCTGAATTCCTGTAGAGAAACAAGCTCTTACTTAACAAAGGCAAGAGTTTTTCATGAATTAGGAGACAGTTTCAACGTGGCAGTAGATTTCTCCTCTAATGTAAGATAGGGAACTTGACATTTCAGATTGTTGCAGCTTTCTATAGGAGGAAGCTGTAGGAAGAACTACCCAAACCATGATCCTGCCACACCTCATCAATCCTTATTTAGCTGTTTGCTTGGGTCAACAGTGCTTGTCATTGTTTGGGCTGTGGGTGAAGTAATTTCCTTCACAGTTTATATGAAGTTACATATCTGAGTCTTGGTATAAATCGAGAAACCAACTGTTTCAGTCGTAAGTTTAGTTCAACAACATGAGCAAATTAAACAAGGACATAAAGGTAGGCAGAAAACCTGAATTCTTTCTGCACTCCTGGAAAGTCAACATTTTCTGTGAGCATTTAGCCTTTACCATGGAAAGTGATAATGCAGCCAGCAGCCCAAATTCAGGGAATCTCAGCACTACAAAGAACTCACATGGCTGATGAAAACAATATGATGCTTTCTGGACAACTGGTCCCACATAAAGGACACAAGTCCTGTGACTTATCCTGAGAACTATCTAACCATCATAGGGGTGCTACAGACCTTTCAAATGGATCCTGCAGTTACTCCACTTGCTAAGCAGCCACAGAGTTCAAATGGGAGTGTCTGGTTTGGCCCTCAATCACACCACTCTCTACTCTTCTTCACCTCTCCCCTTCCTCTGCTCCCTCTCACTGTTTCTCCTTTTAGTAAGGGCACGGACAAGCTGATGTCTTGTCTGTGGGTTTGTGGGTTTGAAAATACGTTCTCAGAGATCTCTAAGGATTCTGTACTGTTCTGCTGCAATTTCCAAGCTGGATCTTGCACAGGCTGCACTGGTCAATAATGCAATGGAAGACAGTACCCACAAAAAGAAAAATCTCAATCTGAAAATGCCGTTCACTTACCATTACTGAGGATATCTGCAGTCCCATTCTGACAGGAGCTGTCGGAATTGCAGATAGCTTTGCCAAAGGGATACTGGGGAAAAAATATATATATAAGAGCAATGTAACTATCTCCCTCTCCACACCTATGTAAAAAGTCTTTAATGTAAATATATCAAATAATAAGAGAAAATAAAAATGCAGAGCAGGTATAACCCTTACTAATTATTTGGCTTATAGGAGATAAAGGCATGGCTACCTGCAAAACCATGAAAAAAGCCCTTTCCTTGCTTACAGTAACATTTTCCTTTACTATTTATGTCTATTCCCATCTTTCTCTCTCCTATAATATTAAGTGCAATAAATTTAATAATGGACTATTTACTTCTTTGTTTACTATCAGTCCCATATACTTTTGCCAGTGAAAGTCAACTTGTATTTGGGAACTGCTCTGCAAGGTCCCACTTCTAGGCCAGCCCAATGTAGAGGAGAGCAAGGCTCAGCTGATGACAAGGTTTGACCTATAGTATGAAAGGAAAGGGACATGAAGGAAAGAACAACAGTAATAGTAAGAGAACCATATTAGCAAAGAAGCTGAGAGCGACTGACTCTGTAGCTCTATCATTCCTTCAGGTTGTCCTCAAAAATAGCAGCAATGCCAGAGATGCTGGACAGCAGTCACTGGCCTGAATGTCATCACCCCCTTGAGAGTGATGCAGACAGGTTTGGCTGCAAGGTCATTGGTGGGAGACAAAGTCACAACTGCCAGCTGATTCCCTGAGAATGAAAAGGAGCAAGTAAACTAGATACAGACATAAAGAGCAACAATATTTGCTGGTATTGGACTGCTCTGAGGACAGTTCACTCTTTTACATCAACATGCATTCAATACATCCTAAGTATAAATCACAAAACATATTTACCTCAGGGCACGTCTGCTTAAGTTGATTCTCTGTCTTAATGACGTTGGTCATCACGAAGAAGGAGTTTATTGCCTACATGGGGAAAAGAACATGAATGTAACTAAAATTTCACATACTCGATTCAGACCTCAGACATTCCAGATCATCTTCTGGAAGGACAACAAGGGTGTTCTGGCTCTACCTCCCCCTGGTATACATTCACATTTTATCCGTCTCAAACAGGAAAAGCCAGGGACATCATCAGGGCAGGAATGAGCAGCCAGAGGCAAGAAGACACTGACATTACAACCAAGAAACATACACAGCATTAATTGGTAACAACACTACTCTGTTTAGTTCAGCTATATTGGAGTGAATCTGTTCCCAGGTTTGTTAGTAACAAAATATTAAATTGATTATATAAAACCACCAGAAATCTCATAGAAGAGGATTCTTTTTTTTTTTCCCCCTTCTATTAAGGGGGTAAATGAAGATTTGGCTTTAAACATTGCTTTCTCCAGTGTAGGGTAATCACCATGAATGACAGGACAGAGACATGTCAGAAAAGAAACAGATGTATCAATGGAAGTTGAATACCAGACTGGCATTAAATTAAGACTTGCCTGCATTGGTATAGTGTATTCTACTGGATCCCAGATCCTGTCCATTGTGGAAGAGACTCCCTTCACACTAGTGCGAACTGAGCTGGTAACTTCATCCACCTCCTGATGGAGTCTGGAAATCAGTACGAAACAACTGGCCAGACAAAACAGAAAGGACAAGTAAGCCCATAAGAATAAAATGGGTGAACTTCTTTGTATAATTTTTAGACAAATGCGCTGCAAGATGGAAGTCAGGCGGCCATTTTCAGGTAACTGAGAGCCTTTTTGTGTGAGATACGTGCGTTGGCTGGACCAAAGTCTGCTTTGGTTTCACTTTCACAAGTTTTGTCTTTGTGAGAAATTAATTCATATATGCAACAAGAGAATTTCTGTTTTCCCATCCTAAATGATATAGACAACACAAAGTGATATCCTGGCCCTCCAGATCCCATTTGTGAAATACCAATTAACTGCAATAGGGCTTGATGTCATCCAAAAGCTTTCACCCATGCTGCATTGCTGTGTACCTAGACTTTGACTTTTTCTGTCACAAACAGTAGTGTCCTTGATACTTTGGGGGTTTTCCTGGGTTTGGGTGTTTTTTTGGTTTTTTTTTTTTTTTTTAAGATACCCTAGAATGTTCCAGAGTGACTATTTTTGTACTCATGCTGATTGCTTCAAAAACCTTGGCCTAATGTTTTCACTTTCTCATTAATTCAATGCGTTAATAAAATATTCATCTACTCATAAAAGCACCAACAACTCTGAAAAACTATTTTATGTTCAGAAGGTACTTTCCACACCACATAAATGTGACATAAAAGGTTCACTCTGAAAAACAAGCCACAAGAGCTAGTACCATTTCAGTTTAACAAGAGACTGTTCTAGTGGGGAATAAAACAGTATCTGAAGAACAGAAACACAAGCAACTGATCGGTGTTCCTTTATTCATATTGTCTATTTCAATAGCATTTCAGCCTTTTCCTTCTGGAAAAAATGCAGTGGGATAACCAGTGTCTTGCAAAGCGGCAGTGGGAACTCAGCTCTGAGCAGCAGTAGATGGGTACTGTACCTTAGTAAAATTGTAGAATTCTAGAATCAATGGTTTTGGTTGGAGGGGACCTTTTTAAAGGTCATCTAGTCCAACCTCTTTGCAATGAGCAGGAACATCTTCAAGATTTTCATTGAAATAGGTCCAGCTTTCTTTTCAACTCATAGTCTTTCTCTCACATTTTCTCTTCTCTCTCTCGCAGGGAGATGCTCTCCCTTCTCTAAAGGGAGAGAGTTTAAGGAGAGCATCTCTTGCTCGTTTAGCAGCCACCCCAGCCCAAACCACAACAATCAGGTTCCTTAGAGCCCTGTCCAACCTGACCTTGAATGCTTACAGGGCTGGAGCATCCACTACCTCTCTGGGAAACCTGAGAACAATTTCTTCCTTCTATCTGGTGTAAACTCACCCTCTTTTAAGTTTAAAGCCATTACCCCTTGTCCTATCGCAAAAGCCCCAACTATAAAGTCTGTCCCCATCTTTCTTATAAGGCCCTGGTAAGTACTGAAGGCCACAATAAGGTCTCACTGAGAGGGAGAAGTAAAGCAACTTGAACTTCCTGCAGACTTGATTCTTTGAGATTGCAATCAGTGTGCTCAATGTCCTGGCTGACTGCCCTTCCATGAGAATGAAACCAACTTTATGAACTTCGGCAGACTTTGTTCAGCAAACACTTATCACTGAAAACAGCCCTAGTTTGGCAGCAAAGAGGAAAATTTGCCCTTTAGAGGCAATCAATTATTACATATTCCTAAAACATCTTATTGTTCTTGAAATCTACTGCAAGGGGTGACTTGCCATTTCATCTGACCCTGAATAGGAGACTCTACAGAGCAGACTCTAATCTCAGAAACACTGGTGTAAATCTGAGATTATTTGGTGGAGTTATTTTAGATTTTTCAGACAAGAAACAAACCAGACAGCATGGCAAGAAACACAACTGCATGTGGTTTTTTGAGGAAGCTTAGTTAACTCTTAAATTCAAGCAACCCCACCTTGTTAGATAATATTCAATGCCACACTCCCACTACAAAGTTCCCACAACCACCTGCATTTTTCAAGAATGGCCTAACACCAGATCAATGATCCCATTTGCTCCCACAAAACTCGAAATGTTAAAAGCCAAGTTGTAACCAGACAACCCCCAATAGGAGAAACATTTGCTCACATACACCACAGCATCCCACACCATGCACTTACCAGATAGACACGGCAACAGTTAAATAAAGGCAAACTTTCACACAGCCCCATGTAACACTCTGAATGTGTACGTATTTTGGAGAGCTGTACTGAGTCAGGACCTTCAGCCAGTCACGGAAGCACATGGCTAGCACTTTCTGTGAAGTGCTAGCTTTTGAAAACTGCAGCTACCTGATGCTCTTTTCTTCTACCCCTGCATCCGGTCCAGGGCAGTGCACTTAAAGGCACAGTCAGAAACCTGTCTGAGAATGGTGCCACAGGCATTTTAAAGAAAGGCAGTTGATGAAATCAAGAACTGTCTGATGAGCCACAGCCTTTGGTTTGTTCGCAAAAAAAGTACCAAATCTCACCCCAGAGTTCCAGAGCTGATTACACAGCACCGTTCTTGTCACCTTCTGTTGATGTTACCATCTCTCCTCAGTACCACCAGACTTTGCCAGCCTGAAGTAATGCTGAAACAACTGTAGAGATGAAGCTAAATGGTTGGTAGCCAGTGTTACACTGACCTCCTTCTGAACCCAATTCTCCACCACCCAACACTTCATACTACTGCAAAGAACATGTAATGCACTTGTGGACCAGGCAGACGCATGCAACACCCACTCTGCAGGGGCAGCACTGGCCATGCAAGGCGCAGAGCAATGACAGAGAAAGCTTTTGGCATCAGTGGCCATAGAGATCTCCAGCTTCTATCTCACATTGCATGGGACACCATCTTGTTTGGTCTTAGGTTGGTTTTGTATCAGGTCATGGGATTAAAAGGGTGTGCCAAAGTCACTACTCCTCTCAGCAAAGCCAATACATGGCACATACTTTGGCTGCAGCCTCTCCTACTCCACCAAGCCATGCACAAGCCAGAGCCAGTCCACGTGCTGCAAGTCCACTGCAGGGGGTCAAGAAGCAGGTGTAAGGCCACCATCTGATGCTGTAAAGATGTGGAGCTGCTAAGGTGGGTCCTGTAAATCTCAAGTTGCAGAGTCTGAAAGACAAGAAGTTTGGGTCAAAATCCATTAGATCAAGATCAAAAGGACCAGGGTCCTCTCTCTTGCAAAAGAAGACTCATAGAGGCATAAAATACACAAACCCTACAACACAGATCTAATGGTTTTCTTCCAATCCTTTAGCTTTTTAAATCACCTAAGATGCTACCTATGGCTGTAGGTAGCCATTCAAGACCAGACAGGCTTCCTGCCTGTTGGTATTGTCTTAAATGTTTTAGCACACAGGAACAAGCTACATCCTGCACAAACAGGCTTAAATTTTTGAGACATCGGTGATCACTCCTTAGGCTTTTGCTGACCACAGTCCATAATGCCAGGGTTGGTATTAGTGACACTTCAGCAAGCAAAATCTCTCCACATAGTAACTGAAAAACCTGCAAGTGGGAACCAGAAACAGACCTGGGATGCTTTTAGAATAGACACAAAGAAATTGATTTTTAATATAACACAGTGAGACCTGTGTGTGCATAAATATAACATTATTTACAATAAAAGACACAAACAGGAGGGCTCAGATTGCATAAGTGAAGCAGAAGTGTTGTCTTCTCCTGCTAAATGCTCTTGTTTTCACATTAATGTCTTCCATCTGTTTGGGATCTGACCTCAGCAGCTCAGACGGACATATTCATCTCCTTGCCCATGATGTTCCCATATAAGGTGATCTCTCTCTGCCCGTGCAGCACAGTTTCGATTTGCTCAGGTTTCGTGCCACTCTGATTTGCTGGCCTCTGTGGTCGCACTCTGTCAGTTTTGCAAGGCAGTCATCCACAGCAGTAGCTATAAAGGGAGGAGAAAGTCAGGAGGGAGTAATGAAGCTGTGCTGGCAGATCTAAAGAGCTCTGCATCGTTTTCTTGCAGGCTCCATTCTTTTTCTTCTGCATGTTGCCTCTGCATGATGCCTTTTCAATAAGCAGGTTCCACAAGCCTTTCTCAGGCAATATAAAATATAAGCCCCCCGACCCAGAGAAATGGATGGAACTATAGGGCTCAACTCTTATAATAACTCTCCTGTCATTAGGAAACTTTGCTTGAAACTCTGAGTCACTCTCCATGCAAACTAACTTGGGAATTTGGAAAATGCTCCCAGAATTATACAACAAATACATATGAGCATTGGTCTTCGATTCTGTAAGACTTGATCCAGATTGTGTGAAGATTTTTGTGAAAGATTGTGTTGTGACAGAGAGGTCAAGACCTTAATTTTTTTTTTAAGCAGAAAGTTAGAAAATTCAGACACCACTACAGACTGTAAATATCAAGCAGCAGGCGGGCAGTCTGGGTAGCAGTATGGCTACTTTAGGCTACACGTATAAATAGTACAAAACCACTGGAAGAAAGAATCATGCAAACGTACAACTTCAAGGATGACACAGAATTAATTCCCCACACTTTCCACAAGTTGGGAAGTCCCATAGAACTGGGCTTCAATGTAGGATTTTGCTCCTGCCTTCAAATTAATGGAGCTTTCAAATGGGCCCACAAGCCAGAGCTCAGCCAGTCCAATTCTAATGACATCTGGTCATGGAGGTCTCCTTCTCTGAGTCAGAACAATCAGACTTCATGACTTTCCACCACGATACAGTGAAACCATCTCACCATCTTTTTTCTTCTTCTTACCCTGGCACTTTCTAAAGTTTTCAGACATCCTTCCTCTTTATCTGTTGCCTCTGGAACATTACAGAGACATAAGAAGAAAAGAACTTGCTTCTTGGAAGGTGCAATAACTGAAATAATCTGACGTAAAGAATCTCAGAGCAGTACCTTCCCACTGTACCCAGCACAGATCCCTCTCCATGTTTAGCACTGTGAGCACAATTGCCCTCTCCTCTGCACCGAGGTCAAAAGAGATGTGTATCAGTATTTACATAAGCAGTGTTTCTCTAGCATTAAGTGATGGACCCATACCCACCACTTCCTATTACCTATTGATGCATTCTACAGCAGACCTGGCCCCAAAAACTTTCATAGGAAACACCGTTTTCATTTGCTCTGTGCATTCTGTATGCTCAAAATACTCATCAGAAGAAAAGTGTAACTGATACCAGGAAAGCATGTCAAGGGAAAGCAGATCTCTTCTGGGACCTTGTAGGTAAATACAATTCCTAAAGGTCAGTATACAGACTGAAAGCACAAAGGAAACATGATCTGGTTTTAAAGTTCAAATCCAGGAGTCAGAAAACTTGGATTATGTTCCTGGCTCTACCACAGCTTTCATGCATAATCACATGTGACCCATCCATCCCCTCTGTAACTTAGTTTAGCCAGTTAAAAGCTAGGGTGGCACTGCAGTGTCACTTTTCAGGCTTCCCATGAAGACCAGTAAATTAGTATTTTATGAAGCATTTTCTGCTCCTCAAAAAGAAAAAAAGGAGCTAACCTAAGACAGACACAGTGCTTAGAATTGCAAAGTATTACATTTATGATTGCTATTTACTGAGTCAAATTCTGCAGTGATTTACAACCTGTGCATTTCAATTGGCACCAATCTAATATGACTCACTGCATATTTTAATCCATCATCTGTGGACTCACATAGGATTCTAAGACTATCCAAGAAGCTACTTGCAAGAGCAGAGGCTCCAAAATCCACCTATTTAAGGTATAAGCATGGGTTTTGAAGGATCTGCAAACAACTGCAGATCAAGAGATAGACATTTCATGAACAAGTTCCACTTCAATATATTTTTTATTATTTGGTATTTTTGAAGCTCCTGTCCTTGTTTCAGATTTAGCATACCTAGCACTACATATTTATTGCTACTTTGAGGCACACTGACAATTGATGTTCAACTCTGAGGACATAAAGTTGCCCCTAATGAAGGCTGGGCATAACACTAGCATTCTTGTTTCACAAGGATTCATTTTTCCATTTCAAAGAAATTAAGTGGAAACCTGCTACATACATCAGTCACACTTGACATCTCTTTATGCTGTCAAAGACTGCCAGAAATCTTAATTGCATAACGGCATCAATCTGTTTGTACATCTCCTACACATGCAACAACAGCCTTCCTCTTAAGAAACCACAAAGCTAAGTATATACTCTAGAGGGTGAATCTCAAACCTATTTCTGCTGTACTTTGCATCAAGAGCGCTTGCACTGTGGCGAAGCCATCCAAGACAAGGCCCATGACGCACACACCACAACATCACCTACAGTGACCACAGCCATGCTTCCCACACAGCAACACAGCATCAACCCGACCCGACCTGACCCTACCCTACTGCTAAATCCACCTCTTGTCCAGCCCTGATGCTCATGGTGCTGCGGCCTAACCCCGCAGACCTCACACCCAGCTGCCCTCTGCTCAGGAGCTGGGAACAAAAATTCCAATTCCTGCCCAATTCGGATGGGAAGGGGAAAGACTGAGCTTCCTAGAGCCCCACCGAGCTGGCAATAGGATGCAAAGGGCTAGGAGGGGCAAGCCACGACACTGCCGGGAGGCCTCCCGGTGCGGCCTGCTCTGTGTTGCCTTCCCTCAAGCCGCAGGCGGCTACGAGAGCAGTGAAACAAGCGAGGAGAGGCCGGGAACCCGTCCTCTGCCGGGAGACCC